>JADBJO010004397.1:160000-162500 GCA_016801955.1 Conus betulinus | reverse complement strand
CTCCCCAGCGAGTCCTCTCCCTCCACCTCACCCCCTCCTCCCTCACCCTCTCCCTGCGCGGCCAGCCAGGCGAGAACGTGACCTTCGCCTTTCTCAAGGGTCAGGAGGTCATGAACGTCAGCGCCGTTGTGGATGCGGCCGGCTGTGCCACTGTCAGGGTCTCCGTTGGCGGGGAGTCTTCGTCGTCCGTCTTCGTGGCGAGGAGTGCGGTGAAGTCGAGTAAGGGTGTGAGGAAGGGTGGGGAGAAGGGGGTAGGGGTGGGGGGGGGTTGTATGGGGGATGATCGGGGCGTATGGTGTTGAGGGTGTGCGTGTGTGTGTGTGTGTGCGCGCGCGCGTGTGTGTGTGTGTGTGTGTGTGTGTGTGTGTGTGTGTGTGTGTGTGTGTGTGTGTGTGTGTGTGTGTGTGTGTGTGTGTGTGTGTGTGTGTGTGTGTGTGTGTGTGTGTGTGTGTGTGTGTGTGTGTGTGTGTGTGTGTGTGTGTGTGTGTGTGTGTGTGTGTGTGTGTGTGGTGTGTGTGTGTGTGTGTGTGTGTCTGTGTGTGTGTGTGTGTGTGTGTGTGTGTGTGTGTGTGTGTGTGTGTGTGTGTGTGTGTGTGTGTCTGTCTGTCTGCGCCTTTATCTGTATGTCTGTGTCTGTGTGTAAAAAAGAGACAAGTGTGTGTGTGTGTGTGTGTGTGTGTGTGTGTGTGTGTGTGTGTGTGTGTGTGTGTGTGTGTTCCTCCATTTCAATGTGCACGGTAGACAGTGGTCACCAACAAAGTTTTTCAACTCTTTTCCTTCATCCCCAAACGCGCCCCACCCCACCCACCCCCACCCCACCCACCACAGAATCCGCCTCAGCCTTCAGGCCGACCGCAGGTTCCCCCATCTCCGTCCGGCCCGATGTTGTGTCCCCATGTCCGCCGAGGAGACGTCGTGCCGTTTCGTCCCCCCTCCCTTCCCCCACTCCTCCCTCACCCGCCAACGTGACGTCACAGCAGACCTCAGTCGGGCCAAGCAACGGCGTCGGCGTCCTTCGGGCGTGGTCGCTGTCGACGACGATGATGGTGATGACGGTGATGACGGCTGGCGTTGGTTGGATGCGTCTGGAATGAGTCTGATAGGCCCGCTGCCTGCGCCCAAAGAGATGATGTCATCACCGGTGTCTCTGGGTTTCTTTGTCTGTTTGCCCGATGACTGCTTAATAAGAAAAAACAAAGAAAGGAAGAAAAGGACAATGAGGAAAACGAAATGATGGACCTGATTTCAAGGAACTTTCTGGGGAAGAAGGCATCTGACCCAAGGAGGAGGCGGTGGGGGTTTTTACATGAAGGTGTGGATTTGGGGAAGATCCCACAATTTTCTTTTTTTTTTTTTTTTTACATGAAGGTGTGGATTTTGGGAAGATCCCACAATTTTTTTTACATGAAGGTGTGGATTTAGGGAAGATCCCACAATTTTTTTTTTAATATGAAGGTGTGGGATTTGGGGAAGATCCCACAATTTTTTTTTAACATAAAGGTGTGGATTTGGGGAAGATCCCACAATTTTTTTTTTAACCTGAAGGTGTGGATTTAGGGAAGATCCCACCATTTTTTTTTAACATGAAGGTGTGGATTTGGGGAAGATCCCACCATTTTTTTTTTAACATGAAGGTGTGGATTTGGGGAAGATCCCACCATTTTTTTTTTAACATGAAGGTGTGGATTTGGGGAAGATCCCACCATTTTTTTTTTAACATGAAGGTGTGGATTTAGGGAGGATTCCACAATATTTTTTTAACATGAAGGTGTGGATTTTAGGGAGGATTCCACAATTTTTTTTTTAACATGAAGGTGTGGATTTAGGGAAGATCCCACAATATTTTTTTTAACATGAAGGTGTAGATTTAGGAAAGATTCCACGATTTTTTTTTAAACATGAAGGTGTGGATTTAGGGAAGATCCCATATGTTTCTTAACATGAAAGGTGGGATTTAGGGAAGATCCGACATTTTTTTTTTTCACGAGAATTGTGACGGTGAAAGAGGTTCGTGTTTTTCCCTGTATTTTTTGTGTATGCGTGTATGTGTGTGTGTGTGTGTGTGTGTGTGTGTGTGTGTGTGCGCGCGTGCGTGCGTGTGTGTGTGTGTGTGTTGATAACTTTGAAGGTCACTCGGACTACACACCTCCAATTATTTCTAAGTTATAAGGAAACTGAAAAAAAAAAGGGACGAGGGATCTGTCGAGTACAGAGTAATGTAGACGCTTATAATCAATGCACACACAGCTCCAGCAGTATTCAAATATACACTTCAAGGTAAAACAAAGAGACGGGTGGAGTTTTGGAGAGATAAGTGATTTCATACATCTCACATGACAGTGTGAATGTTGCACACACACAGCATGCGGTGAGCATCAAATTTCAATGGCCCTCTGGGGGTAATGATGACACACGAACACTCAGTACGCGTTAAGGAAATATTTTGATGCTCTGTATATCATAGATTTGAGATCATGAAAAGAAAATCGAGGTCTAAAGG
>JADBJO010004397.1:142500-152500 GCA_016801955.1 Conus betulinus | reverse complement strand
AAATAAACATCTGCAACCCCAGTCAGCTTTCTCCGTGTGGGAAATGGGGACTGGTTTCCTCAGGGAAAGTGTGTCGTCATGTACCGAGACCTCTCTCTCTCTCTCTCTCTCTCTCTCTCTCTTCTTCTTCTCTGTCTGTCTCTCTCTGAATACTCTCTCTCACACTTCACTTCACACTTCTTCTTCACGTCTCTCGCACACGCTCGCACGCACTCTCTCTCTCCTCATACACGCTCTCTATATCTCTCTCTCTACCTTCTTCTTCTTCTAAAATTCTTAAAATGCTTCGACCCTTCTTCTTCTCTCATCTGTCTCTCTCTAGAATGGTAAAAGGAACACACACACACACACACGCACACGCGCACGAAACAGCACGCACGCACGCACGCATACACGCAGATATTTTATATATATATATATATATATATATATATATATATATATATATATTTTGCGCACTCATGCACGCACGCACGCACCTGTACACGCACACACACGTGCAAGCACATTCAGAGAGAGAGAGAGAGAGAAGAGAGAGAGAGAACGAACGAACGAAGTTCTATTGCTAGTAAGCTGTCCAGCCCATTTAGCAAATCGGCGCGATTGACAAAACGCGACACGACGACGATCTCATTGATCTCATTGTCAGCATGGGGAAACCACAGCAATGGGGGGAGGGGGGGGGGTTCGTGGTTTGTTTGTTTTTTTGATGTTTTTTTCATATTACATGGCAAAGTTGTGAATGACAAAGTGTCCCTGACACGTGTCCACAATCCGTTCAGCGAAGGACCGTCACCCCAGGTAGAACTGGACCAGGCCGAGGAGAGCGTGTAACCGCCGCACAGCACGTGCTGGAGTCTCAGCGTGTTGTGTGTAGCTGGCACGTCTTCCTTTCCGCAGGTGAGCTAGTTTGACACGTTTTTCAGATGACCTGTTCCTGTGTTCTTTTTAATATACCACAACACACAGTCGTCCTCCGCATTCGGCGCGCAGGAATATTCTAAAACAAATTCATCTGACTCGCACAACAACGCATCGACCTCGCAGACGATCTGTCAAAGTGGCAACATAGTCTTTCACAATTCCTGTGTCAAAGCCAGCCACTTTCTTTCTGTAATGTCTGCAAGGCCTGGGTTGCCGACAGGGTGCTGGAATTCCTGATGTATGATGCCTGATCTGAATGCAAAAGTCCAAGACTGTCTTGTACTCGTATGCGATAGGTCAGCCTCGCTGTCGATGTGTGTAGACATGACATGTGCTTCAACATCTTGTGTGGCGCAGCGTGTGTTTCGTGGTCTTCCACATCTGTGTCGAAGAAGTCCAGTTCACTCACTTCACAAGTGTTGTCCGCACCAACCTGTTTCAGTCGTCTGTTTTGCTGCTTGGCTCTGTCTTGGTCACGTCGCACCTGGCTGGGCGGTTTCTTTCTGTAGTGAATTCGCGTTGCCCGCTTCAACACAGGATCCGCCATTGTTGTTGTTGTGACAGGGACGGCTGGCTTCAGTTGCAGAACGACGACGGTGTTGCTGCCTTCAGCGGTGATGTTCCAGCTTGACACGGTGTTGATATTCAGCAGGGCGTTCAGGGCTGTCTCCGCAGTCGCTGGAAGTCCAGTCACTGGCATGAGAGAGAGAGAGAGAGAGAGAGAGAGAGAGAGAGAGAGAGAGAGAGAGAGAGAGCATCGGTATTCACTAATTTTGTGAGAAAACTAGACATATGTTCAGATTTTTCCACCAAAGACTTCGTTGCTTCTTTCCATTCGTTTGCCGTCATTTTAGCTAATTCAATGAAACAGGCACGGGGGTTGTTTATGTCAAAAGATGGGCAGATTTTCTGCGGATTTCATGTGAAATAGGTCTAAGCAGAAAAATCCTGTTTCTGGAAATGATCAATATTACAAATGTGGACCGGGGCCGCTACACCTTGCCCCCGGTGTACGCTTCACTGATTCGGTCACGTGACCTGGGTATGTCCCATGGTCACGTGATCTGAATGGAGTTCACTCAGTCAGCAACAGCATCGCTGAGGAAGATGGCCGGATGGCTGTCGACAGCTACGAGTGAGTAGTGCATATTCTTTTGTTGGGAGACTAGGTCTGACTCTAGGTAGTAATATATATTACAAATGTAGCATAACATAGACATACATACATACATACACATACATACATACATACATGAATTATATACATACTTACATAGACAGATAGATAATTATGTAACGTGACGTATAGATAAATAGATAATATGGTACTATCTATAGATAGATAGGTGGGTGCATGGATGGATAGATAGACAGACAGATGGATAGATAGATAGACAGTAGACAGACAGATAGATAGACAAACAAAACGAATGGATGAATAGAAACGAATAGAGCGATATCATTCTATGACACTAAACTGAGATGCCGCAACCAACAATATCGTTATTTTGTTTTTGAATTTTTCATGACGGTATTTCAGTAATTAACAGATAATGCACAGCGGAGCCCATCTCCTTTCTCAAAGTCTACACACACAGCTCAACATTCATGGAATTTTTCACCTACCGAGTTTCACTCACTTACACACACACACACACACACACACACACACACACACACACACACACGCGCGCACGCGCGCACGCACGCACACACACACACACACACACACACACACACACACACACGCACACACACACACACACACACACACACACACACACACACACACACACACACACACACACACACACACACACACACACACACACACACACACACACACACACACGCACACACACACACACACACACACACACACACACACACACACACAAGACAGTCGATCAACAGTCACGTCTGCACGGAGACTGACGTGACGAGAGGCCGTCAACTGCGGAACATGGACGTTACAAGATGGATCTTCTTACAACGCACCACCCTGATAAGAACACGGGGACAAAAAGCCCTCCCACCTCACCCCACTCCCTCCTTCCTCCTCCCACCCACCCCCCTCCCCCCTCCTCCCCCTACCTCCCTCCCCCCCCCCCCCCCCCCCCCCCCCCCCCCCCCCACACACACCCCCAGTCCATGATCAATTGCCAAGCACCTTGTTCCACACCGTCATCTACTCAGTCTGTTCTACGCCCAGTGGTTTTGTTGGCTGGCTTTTTAACTACAGGCTGGCTGCCTTCGGCTGTGGGAACTCTCGTTACTGGTGAGGAAGGTTTAGTCAAGTGGGACAGGATAGGGGGGCTCTTCTTCGTGATCTGGAGAAGTTTGGGTGTTGTCTCCCATGGGGAAAAGGATTCGCTGAAAAAGAAAATATACAGATTCTGTCTGGGACAAAATGTGAGTAATGTAGTGTAGAAAATGTTGTTATTGTTAAAGATATATTTCTTTCTAAGACTCAAAAGAAGGAAAAGAAACATTTTCTGTTCTGGCATAATAAAATTCGGTTCATTAAAACAAAAATACGTCTACTCTGATGCCATAACACAAAGTTTTCACACTAAAGACAACATTTAAAAAAAAAACAAAAGCTTCTTTTTTCTTCTGTTGTTTCACAGAAATTTAAGACAGTAAGGATAAAGTCTGAAGAAGATTCTTCAGGACTGAAAGATGGCCGATTGTTTATACACGCAGAGCATACAAAGTTATACAGCTGAATAAAGTTTTCTGCATTAAAACACAACAGAAATTCCCCCAGTGACTACATTTCCGGTGGAAAAAAAATTAGCTTTTTCAGGAAGTTTTTTTTTTTTTTTTTTTTTTCGCGAGTGAAAACTTTGTGAACATCAGAGCGGACGCTAGATGTTTCAGAAGGCGACTTTTGTTGAATGGTTGATGTTTGTTGAAAAGACAACGTTCGTTTGTTCAATTTGCCTCATGATCAGGAACCGGTTTTGAGCTTTTGGGGGAATATTCCCTTGGCGAGTCTGATATATGTGTAAAACCATAAATAACTGTCTGCCGGGTAATTTTTTTCTCGGTATAAAAGTTTGCTGTTCAGTAAACTATGATCGCATCAGCTTCATGGTTGAGCAGCAGTAGTCAACAGCAAGTGTTTAAGTACATGGAGTCCACATCGGGTCCACAAGTTCACTCATGAAGTCTCTCATGATGGATCAGAACCCAGCACTTCTGAACATCACTGAAGTGACTCGGCATCTATGCAGTGTCCCCCTCTGGGGAGCAGTCTTCCGGAGACAACAATTCTGAACTAGCGAAGCGGAATTAGGCAAGCGCCCCCCCCCCCCACCCCCCCACCCCCACCCACCCCCCCACCCCCCCCCCCATGAGAAGTGACGACTGCATAGACTCGGTCATCATCGACATAATAATGTGCTCAGGGACTGCGACCGAGAGGTGAAAGGGGAGACAAAGGTGAACGGTTTTAATTTTTCACCGGGTCGTCTGGGGAAAAAAAAGGACAACTAGGACACTCGGAAGAGCCTGTGTCGAACCTACCCTGGACATTTCACAGGGGAGCTAATAGCAGGCGCGTACCGAAAGAGTTTCCTCCCGTGTGCGGGACAGTTCCTTCTGTTGACGCCTCTAGCAGTTAGCCGTGTGGGTCAGCCGCTGTGTGGGTCAGTCACAGCACTCAGCTGTGTGGGTCAACTCTTTCACAGCACTCAGCTGTGTGGGTCAGCTCTTTCACAGCACTCAGCTGTGTGGGTCAACTCTTTCACAGCACTCAGCTGTGTGGGTCAACTCTTTCACAGCACTCAGCTGTGTGGGTCAACTCTTTCACAGCACTCAGCTGTGTGGGTCAACTCTTTCACAGCACTCAGCTGTGTGGGTCAACTCTTTCACAGCACTCAGCTGTGTGGGTCAACTCTTTCACAGCACTCAGCTGTGTGGGTCAACTCTTTCCTAGCATTCAACTCTATGGGTCAACTCTTTCACAGCACTCAGCTGTGTGGGTCAACTCTTTCCTAGCATTCAACTCTATGGGTCAACTCTTTCACAGCACTCAACTGTGTGTTCTAAGTCTTTCACAGCACTTAGCTGTGTGGGTCAACTCTTTCTTAGCACTCAGCTGTATGGGTCAAATCTTTCCAGCACTCAAATGCGTGGGTCAATGTTCCAGTATGTGAGTAGATTCGAACCACCGACACCCCTGTCACCAGTCTGAGACACCAACCACTTCACCACGTTGTCTGACCTGTCAGTCTGTTGAACAGCTAAACAAGAACATCACACCTCTGTGTGTGTGTGTGTGTGTGTGTGTGTGTGTGTGTGTGTGTGTGCGCGCGCGCGCGCGCGCGCGCGCGCGCGCGCGCGCACCTGATATCACCCATGCTGCTGAAAGAGTGGTAATGAATGGCTTCATTAGTAAAGTTATTATGTGTGAAAGGAGAGACGACAGACAGACAGGCGAACAGACAGACAGACACAGACACAGAGACAGAGACAGGCAGACAGACAGACAGAAACAGAGATAGACAGACAGATAAAGACAGAGATAGAGACACAGACATATATATATATATATGTGTGTGTGTGTGTGTGTGTGTATGTGTGTGTGTGTGTGTGTGTGTGTGTGTGTGTGTGTGTGTGTGTGTGTGTGAAAGGTAAGGTTTAAAAATAAGGCCTAAATTTCTCTCGATTTTAAGCCTTATTTTTAAACCTTACTTTTTAATTAACAGATGCCGCTCCCAATACGGTTGAGCACTCTTTTTAAATTGGTGTTGGTCGCTTCATGTCTCAGACCTGTATTTTTGACAAATTTTCGCTGTTGACAGCTTCATCAGGCCAAGGTACAATGATATATATAAAAAAAAAAATACGGACGGACAGACAGACAGAGATAGAGACAGGCAGGCAGGCAGAGACAGAGACAAACATACAGACAGACAAGCAGAGAGAGAGAGAGAGAGAGAGAGAGAGAGAGCGGGAGAGAGAGAATGAGGTTTAATGATGTTCCTTGTGGGGCACACGCGAGAAGAGAAGAGAAAGAGAACTTAAGAAGCTATGATCGAACCCACACCACACGGTGAACAGTCGACTCACTCTCCACACTTGTCCACTCCTCAGTACTGTGCAGGCCCTTCACGCATTGAACAGGGGGCCTCTCATGCTTCGCTTGGCTTACCTTCTGGCGCTGAGAGATTAATCCACGTCAAGCCGCTAATCTTGATTCCCTTAGGCCGCCCGCCGCTAATCTTGACCTGGGCCAAGGAAGGTTGCTCTGGTCCGGGCGGCAGATTAACTCCCCGGAGAGCACAGGGCTGGTGGCTGGTAACCATTTTCGACCCTTGGTGAGTTGTGTGTCGTTGTCAGTCGCTGGTGAAGGGAGGTCAGGTTTGTTGTGTGCGAGCGACAGCTGAGGAGGGCGAACAGCTTGAGGTTGAGTGGACTTGCAGGTACGATTGTTGGGGAGGAGGGAGGGGGGAGGAGGGGGGTTCCCCGGAAAGTGTAAGTGTTCTCGATTTCGGTGATTTGTGAAAGAAAGTGTTCTCCTTCTCTCTGTTGTGTGTGTGTGTGTGTGTGTGTGTGTGTGTGTGTGTGTGTGTGTGTGTGTGTGTGTGTGTGTGTGTGTGTGTGTGTGTGTGTGTGTGTGGATGATTTTTTTGTAAAACTCTCCTCAGTGTGTGTGCGTGTTTTTTTTCATATGTCTAATCGTCTCAAACGATTGTGCTCCTACAGACTTGCTGAATTTACCTAGCAAAAGAAGGAGTACATGGGTTATAGGGGACATGCTGACTTTGATGATTTGGTTGTTGTTGATGTTCACGGCATGATATAATTCATAACCAGGTATTGAGGTGTCAGAGGGGAATAAATACCGAATCTTCAGAATTGAGACTTGAACAATGGGAAAAGAAATTCTGACCCCCCCCCCCCCCCCCCCCCCCCCCCCCCCAAAAAAAAAAAAGTGACTGGGGTAACCGTGTTTATGGCTTCCTTTCTTTCTTTCTTTTTTTTTCTTTTGTTTGTTTTTTTTGTTTTGTTTTTTTTTTTCTTAAGCTGCCGTCCCGAAAAAAAAAAAAAAAACCGTACACACGTTACGCACAATTTCAAAGAAATGCTATGATATGATTGTTGATGAAAATGATCGCCTACATTGTTAACCAGTTCATGTTGTTAGTTTTGTAACACTCGTGGATTTGGGTTGATTGGTTTCTTTGTTTTTGTGTGTTCCTTGCATGATATCAATGTTATTGGACGGTACTGTCATCTATTGAAATCCTAGTTCTCTCTTATCAGGGGTGGTGCTGGAGTGTGTGTTTGTTTGGGGATGTTTCATTGTTCTGGCACTTTTGTTTTGGGGGATTCTTCCTGTTTAGTCACCTTTACTTTGCGATCTTTTTACACCAGCCTAGAAACATACGCCCATCGTATCGTAGTTGAATACACTTTGGGAGAATCAAAGAGGAGCCCTAACATCGCTTTGCTTTCCAATACTGCACAGCTCTTGCCCAGCACAAGGCCTGTCTGGCAGCGATCCATCAATGGTTTCCATCATTCCAAACTTTTCCAAGACCACAAAGCGCCTCCTTCTAGACCCATGTAGTTAGTCCACACACACACACACACACACACACACACACACACACACACACACACACACACACACACACACACACACACACACAGAGAGAGAGAGACACACACACACACAGACAGACACATACGCAGAGAGAGAGAGAGAGAGAGAGAAGATTAGTACAGACAGACAGACAGATCAAATTAGTACAGAGAGAGAGAAGAAGAAGAAGAAGATGATGATGATGATGATGATGATGATGATGATGATGATGATGATGATGATGAGATGATGAGAGAGAGAGAGAGAGAGAGAAGAGAGAAACAGACAGACAGGCAGACAGAGGCAGAGACAGAGAGAGAATCCTTAGTGAAGAACAGAGATAGTCTCCAGTCCAGTGTTGTTGTTTGCTGGGTTATCATCATCTTCGAAACGGCTGACTTTGAACAGTAGAACAGTCTTCACGTTCTCTGGCAAACTGAGAGAAGTCATGACAGTTGACAGTGAGGGGGGGGAAAAAGGGGGCGGGAGAGAAAGGGAGAGGGGGGAGCGAGGGAAGGAATAAGGTGCAAGTACTTTTCACTCTCATACAATTATCATTTTCTGGACCCCAAAAAAAAAATCACGTTTTTGCTCCCATATCTGGGCAGTGTTGGCCTTATCAGCGCGCTGGGTCAATAAGTAAGACAGACATATCGGGCCCTTGAACCCCATATCACAACTCTCCTTTATTTCTTCGCTTTCTTCATTGGCGTTGAAGCTCTCCTGCATACCGGGAGCCCGTCATCTCTCTGCAGATGTTGTGTAGAGGCCATGGACTCAGCAGATGTTGTGTAGAGGCCGAGGATTCTGCAGATGTTGTGTAGAGGCCGTGACTCTGCAGATGTTGTGTAGAAGCCATGGATTCTGCAGATGTTGTGTAGAGGCCGAGGATTCTGCAGATGTTGTGTAGAGGCCGAGGACTCTGCAGATGTTGTGTAGAGGGCCGTGGACTTGTTCTCTCACATTGACACCGCCTTCAAGGATCTGACACTCAAACTTACTGTCTCTAAGCTGTTCTCCGATTGGCTGAAAGAAGGCGTCATTTGCACCATTGAGGAGTAAGGAAGTTAAAGGGAGAGCACTCTCTCCTCGAACTCTTCACCTTCACTTCATCATCATCATCATCTTTCTTCTTTCTTCTTCTTCTTCTTCTTCTTCTTCTTCTTCTAATTCGATTTACTGGTTTGCATCAGATCTTCAATCCTGTCGCCATGATGAAATCCCACAGTCTTCTCGAGGTCTTGAGGGCTGCCCCAAAGCTGTATCTGCAGTTCTGTGCCTTCTGGCCAGGTTTGGCGCTGTAGAACATGATGGGCTGGTGGACAGTGTTGGAGGAGTTCTGTGCCTTCTGGCCAGGTTTGGCGCTGTAGAACATGATGGGCTGGTGGACAGTGTTGGAGGAGTTCCGTGCCTTCTGGCCAGCTTTGGTGCTGTAGAACATGATGGGCTGGTGGACAGTGTTGGAGGAGTTCTGTGCCTTCTGGCCAGGTTGGCGCTGTAGAACATGATGGGCTGGTGGACAGTGTTGGAGTTCTGTGCCTTCTGGCCAGGTTTGGTGCTGTAGAACATGATGAGCTGGTGGACAGTGTTGGAGGAGTTCTGTGCCTTCTGGCCAGGTTTGGCGCTGTAGAACATGATGGGCTGGTGGGACAGTGTTGGAGGAGTTCTGTGCCTTCTGGCCAGGTTTGGGGCTGTAGAACATGATGGGCTGGTGGACAGTGTTGGAGGATTCTTGGGTCTGAGATCCAGTGCCACACGGACATTCGTCTGTGTAGGCAGTTTTGATTCGGCTGAGGTAGCTCAGCAGTCGGCAGTGAACTCCTCACGAAAATGTTCTTACCTTTGATCATCATTTTTTTTCAGTATGTGTTCGAATATGTTGTTGTGTGTGTGTGTGTGTGTGTGTGTGTGTGTGTGTGTGTGTGTGTGTGTGTGTGTGTGTGTGTGTGTGTGTGCGCGCGCGCGCGCGCGCGTGCGTGCGTGCATAGGTTGGAGATAGGGAAATAGAAATTCACAGTATTTACGTATTTTCGTAAACTTGTTTAAACCTTTGGGCTTTTTTTCTCAGTCTTTTCATATTTTTTTCAGCAGATGTTTACACCCGTTCATTATTTATCCAGTATCCGTTCATACTTGTTGATTTTTTTTTCCAACACGTGCTCATACCTGTTCATATTTTTTCAGTACATGTTCACACAAAGCTAACTGATTCGGATTTTTTTTCACATGATTTGAATATTTGGTTAGGTACGCATTCACGTCATGTTTTTTTTTTTTTTCCTGTTCGTGAATTTGGATTAAGGTTCTTGATATCCGCGTCTTCCCCCCGACGCTTTTTCTCTCTATATAGTAGGAGTTCAGTTGTTTTTTTTTTTTTTTCAGTTAAAAGAAAATATCTAAAATCATAAGCAGGAACCAAGATGAGATCTCGGGCACTGGTTTGTGTCAAGTGACCAAATGACAAACTAGCCCCGCCTT
>JADBJO010004397.1:130000-132500 GCA_016801955.1 Conus betulinus | reverse complement strand
TCGAATCGATCTTTTGACGCGGTTGGCTAATTTCGCTCAGTGTGTGTCCGAAATTAGCAGGGAGTTAAGCGACTAATCTCAACATTCAGGGGAGTTAAGCACGTACGCTCGAAAGCATTCAGGGGAGTTAAGCGAGTATGCTCGAAGCATTCTCGTGTCCTGTGCTTCTTTCTCCCACTTCTTCATGATCTTCATTCTTTCGTCGTTGTACATGAAATGGTCGTCATTGTCGTCGTCATCGTCGTCATGGTCGTTGTCGTCGTTATCATCATCATCATCATTGTTTTAATCATCACTGACACTTTTTCTCTATTGCGTCATAATGTGTAACGTAATCGTGATGTATATTTCTTCCATGTGCTTCCCGAAATGAGCGCGTATGGGAACTCACCATCACCAAAAGTTGGTAAAGGCTGTTGTCCCTGTTGACGTGAGAAAAACCAGTTATTATGCTGCAGGAAGACAACGATAATAGGGAAATTAGCAATTATCACTGTCATGCCATAGAATCACAATAGTTCTTTCCCCTGCTAAAATCATTATTTTCCCCCTTTCTCATCTGTCTCTGTTTGTCTGTCTGTCTGTCTGTCTGTCTTCTCTCTCTCTCTCTCTCTCTCTCCTCTCTCTCTCTCTCTCTCTCTCTATATATATATATATATCTATATATATATATATATATATATATATATATATATATATATATATCACCTCTGAAAATACCGTGAGAAGAGGGGGAGACAATTAAAAAACCCGCCTTGCGAGAGAAAGACAACGAATATTTTTCTACACCTTCACGACAAGACAGACCGGCCCACAGAAAGACAGACCCCTAAGAGGACAGATATACGCAACGAGACGTAGACAGACATTGGCCCAGACAGACAGGCCTACACACAGAAAGACAGACCCTCAGGGGGACAGATATACCCAACGACAGGTACACAGACAGGTACACAGACAGCGATTCAGACAGACAGACAGACAGACAAACAATCTCCTTTCACCCAACAAACACCGCAACTTCAATAGTAGTCCAATACACGATTCAGCAGCCAGACTTCAACGGCAATGCACCGCCACTGACATGGCGAGAGACATGCCGGCTGTTCACACAACGAAATGGAAGATATATGAAATGGATAGCAGTCTGGATTGGTTTGTGTTTTTTTTTTTTTTTTCTTTTTTCTTTTTTCTCCTCGCCGAATGCATGGAAGATTTTTTTTTTTTTTAATGTCGGGCGGTTTTTCTATGGCGTGCCATTTATCGAAAAATCACAAAACGAACCTCTCGTTTAATTCACTGCTGACGGGGGTCTATCATGAACATGACGACCCTTCTCCGCTTTAGGACTTAGGAGGTGGCTGAGTTTGCCAGGAAGAACTGGACGAAGACTGGAAAATTAAAAAACTAGCGATCTGGACGAAGACTGGGAAATTAATGAATTAGCGATCTGGACGAAGACTGTGACGATCATTAACCAAAGATCTGGACGAAGACCGTGATGATAATTAACGAGCGATCTGGACGGAGACTGTGATGATAATTACCTAGAGATCTGGACGAAGACTGTGACGATAATTAACTAGAAATCTGGACGAAGACTATGATGATAATTAACAAGCGATCTTGACGGAAACTTTGATGATAATTAGCTAGAGATCTGGACGAAGATTGTGATGATAATTAACAAGCGATCTGGACGAAGATTGTTATGATAATTAGCTAGAGTCTTGACGAAGATGTGTGATGAATGAACTAGATCTCTGGATGAAGACTATGAAGATAATTAACTAGAGATCTGAACGAAGACTGTGACGATGATTACCTAACCAGAGATCTGGACGAAGACTGTGACGATAATTAACTAGAGATCCAAACGAACTACAGACGAACACAGTGATTAGCGGACAGATAGCTTATGATCTTCTCTTTTTTCGCCCATTTTTGACGAGTTTCACGGGGAAAATCGATGAACAGAGGAGCTACGACACCAAATTGTTGTTAAACTTAAACATACAAACAAACAAAACATAAGAAAGGCCCTTTAGTATTCCACACGAACTGGTCTTTTAGTATAACTAGAGATCAAGGCAAAAGTGCTAGTGATAACTGTACTAATCATGTTGTGGCAAGTGACAATTTTTGTCACCATCAGATATATCATAGCGAAAATGATTACTGTTGCATGTTGGCAATTATATGTCATGGCAAAAGTTATAACTACTCATAACAGTAGTTGATAATTGTTCGGGTGATTAGATAAAAAGTGTTATCGTCAACCGCATAATCATAGCAAAAAGTAACCGCATAATCATTGCAAAAGTAATATCCATTGCTATCAGTCTGTTTTAATTCAAAGACAGTAACATAGTATCTGTACATGTCAAAGCAAAGCGATAACTATTGGCAGAATTATCTCATCACAGCATGATAGCGGCGTGCTTAATTATACGTCAGAAACTAGACCCAACCACCCACAACCCTGAAGAAAGGAATGGGA
>JADBJO010004397.1:40000-120000 GCA_016801955.1 Conus betulinus | reverse complement strand
TCATCCCGCCATTAAGGCAGCCATACTTCATCTTCGGGGAAGACATCCCAACAAAAGAATGTTCCGAGTTTGCTCATACATCCTGAACATAATATATCAACACAGCAACAACAACAACTGTAGAAATGAACAAACATGAAAAGGAAAATACCCGCATGGTTTTATGGCTAGACCTGTTAACATACATGCTGTTTCTCAGCTTTAAGAGTGGAATATTGACCATGGCATGTGCCTGTGTACATAAGCTACAGTAGTAATCTAAGGAGAAGTTAATCTCTGAGCTAAAGGCATTCCCATGTTTCTTGTCTCGTGTCGACATTGCTAAGTCTCTCTCACACTGGGCCTTCTCCGGTCGCTTAACGATCATTTTGGAGTGGTGTGTGTGTGTGTGTGTGTGTGCATGCGGAAGCGATTGCGTGCGTGCGTGCGTGTGTGTGTGTGGACTGTGTGTGTGTGTATGTGTTTGTGTGTGTGTGTGAGCGAATGAGAGTGTGTGTGAGAGAGAGCGAGATTGTGAGTGAGAGAGAGAGTGTGTGTGTGTGAGTGTAAGAGTGTGTGCGTGTGTGTGTGTGAGAGAGAGAGAGAGAGAGAGAGAGTGAATGTGTGTGTGTGTGTGACAGAGTGTGTGTGTATGTGTGTGTATGTGGGGGGGGGGGGGGGGGGGGGGTGGGGGTGGAGGGGGGAGAGGTGGGACGCGCGCGTGTACGGTTTTTTTTGGTTTTTTTTTTTTTTGTATGAGTGCCTGTATGTTTTTTTGTGTATGTGAAATAAATGTGTGCTTCTTAAGGGAGACCATTGTCAGCGAATGAGAGAGAAAGAGACAGACAGACAGACAGAGGTAGGCTGATTACCTGTGTGGTGTGATATGTGTTGGGCATTGCAGTTGGGGACCATATTGGAAAAGTGCCACCTGAGAAAGTCGCCACCCCGGCATTGCTTCGTCAGTCCACCTGTGAGTAGGGGCATGGCGTGTGAGTGTGTGTGTGTGTGTGTGTGTGTGTGTGTGTGTGTGTGTGTGTGTGTGTGTTGACCGTGCGTGTATGTAGGTATTTTATGTATTGATCTATGTTATCGTAAACAACAACATCAAATTTCATTTCTTAATGTTAAGGGACCGATTTGATTGTGAATGTTTGGTTTGCTTGTTCATTACATATCCTTCTTTTTTGATATTTACTCACTCTTTTTTTTTCTCATTTTGCATAATGTTAAGCATGTAGGAGAGAGAGTTTGTTCATTAATACCGAACTTCCCCCACCGTACCCCCTCTTCCAACCCTACCTCCATCCGCCCACTCCACCTCTAACCCCCTCCCATCAAGGCTACTTTTCCCATCTGCAACCACACACACACACACACACACACACACACACACACACCACTACCACCATACCACCACCACCATTTGCACACACACACACACACACACACACACACACACACACACACACACACACACACACACACACACACACTCACTCAAAACACCATATACACATATATACCACACACACACGCACACACACACACACACAACACACACACACACACACACACACACACACACACACACACCACACACATGCACACATTCACAAACACACATTCACACAGACACAGACACACGCGCGCACACACACACACACACACACACACACACACACACACACACACACACACACACACACACACACACACGAGACACAGAATGGGGATAAGGTGCCTTGTTTTGTCCTGAATCTCTCTTATCCAGACGTATACCTTACGTGCAGGTACTGCATGTAGGGATAGTGTGGAGTTATGGGCCTTGGGAAAATTCCCGTCCTTTCTCGTGTTCCGTTTATTGTGATCATTATGGAACTGCCTGGATCCATCAACACAACTTAGATTGATCAGCCTGGAGGATGTCATTATTTTCACTTATGACATTGAAAATTTATGATATGATTTGTAATATTTGTTTTCATCTTCCGGGCTACTTAAGTGGCATTGCACCCACACCCCTCATTCCAGACCCCCGTCCACACCCACAGCCAGGCCTGTCCCGCTACAGCCCCAACACCAGCAATCCACAAGGAGCAGTCAGTGTCAAACTCTCTGTGGCAACCCACCGGAGGAGACGCTGCACTGCTGCCGGGTCACTTGGGTGATGTTCAGTGGTGCCTGTTCTGATCCAACATAAGCAGGACACCACCTACTAAGCTCCCTGTTAATTGCTTAATCGCGGAACCAGCGGGCGTGAGCTCTCCCCTCCAGTGTGGGCGCCACCACGTCCGTCCATGAGTCTGCCGATATCGGTGACCCCGACCAAACTTCTCCACGAGCAGAGACATGGAGAGGAAATTGGCAGTGTGGTCGCCGTGAGAGCAGGACATGAAGGGTCCAGAGAATGAGACTTTTGTTTAAGTGATTGATGAGGGTGAGGAGGAGGAGGCTACGGATTTCCATTCTGGGCTGAGGGCGAGTGAGTGACAGGGCTGTACTCGATGCTTACTTTCATAATGTAACCCGGCGTTAACCAGGCCCGAGAGAGATACAAACACTTGCAGTGTTGGTCAGGAAATTTGAGCAATTCTCAGAGACGCATCCAGTAAGTGGATGAAATTCGAATGTGTGGTCCTGGTCCTATGATGACGATGATGATGATGATCACGATGACGACAACGACGACGATGATGATGACGACGACGATGATGATGACGATGATGATGATGATGATGATAATGACAACGACTACGGTGATGATGACGATAATGATGATGATGACAACGACGACGACGATGATGACGATGGCGATAACGACGACAACGACGATGATGATGATGACGACGGCGATGACGATGCCGTCGACGATGATGATGACGACGACGACGATGATGATGATGATGATGATGATGATCATGACGATGACAACGACGACGACGACGACGATGATGATGATGATGATGGTGATGATGATGATGATGATGATGACGATGACAACGACGACGACGACCATGATGTTAACATTGAATGCTAAACGTTGCCCGCAGTGCCAGTGATCCCAGGTCCCGGGTCAGGTCCTGTCAAAGAGTTCACCCCCAAGCCCCGCGTGTCGGCCTCTGACGCCCTGAGACGAGCCAAGACCACCCTGGACATGCCCTCCTCTCGCTCCATGGTCAGTCCCAACCACTCCCGCCAGATGGGAGAGGGATTTTGGTTTTGTTTTTTTTTGTTTTTTTGTTTTTGTTTGAGGGGGGGGGGGTGTTGGGGGGACACCTTTTCCTCAGTCCTTCCCCTTTGGGTCATGTTCTGTCAGCTAACGGAGCTGGTCATTTGTACCAAACCAGACGTGAAGGTCGGTCAGCTAACGGAGCGGGTGGTCCAGGTCGTGCACCACACCGACACCAGAATCAGAATTAGTTACGCGGGCATGTACGCACGAATTGGGGCACACTAGGTCACTCACACAACAGGTTACACCACACACCACAATCACAATTAGACACACACACACACACACACACACAAGGCGCTCGCGCGCATGTACGCACGCACGCGCAGGCACACAGGCACGCACACACACACGCACACACAACACACACACACGCACACACACACACGCACACACACACACACACACACACACACACACACACACAGAGTGAAGCAGCCCACTCTCAACTCAGATTATGTCTTCTTTGCAGTAAATGGCTGGTTTTATCAGAGGGGGTATGGTAGAAAAAGGGGGGAGGGGGTGAGAGGGGAGGAACAGAAGGAGGGGCGGTCCGTTTCTTTCCGTTAAGTGTCAGCCTGTGATGCCAGTAGAGTAAATTTCACCTGGACGTGCGGAGAGAGAGAGAGACAGAAAGAGAAAGAGAGTGGGAGAGAGCGACAGAGAGAGAGAGGGGGGGGAGGGACGGGCAGGCGCATGAAGGAAGGGGGGTTGATGTGTCCATGTTCGCTTTGTTGATTCGTCTTCCACCAGTTGTCCCGTTGACTTTTCTTGTCCTGCTTGCTGACAACAGAACATGGAGCACGTGACTTGTCACGCGATACGCGCTTCTGTTTGCACGTAACCGAGAAGACGCTGGCCGACCTTGTCAACATCAAAGCGGTGTATATAACTAATGGAAATCAGTCATCATCACTCGTAAAAATTTCATGAATTTGACACGTTCGTGCTGTTGTAAATGACTGACACGCGCGATACCGGCGCTCCTGGAGGTAGTATCGCCAGAAACAGAAAACGACCATCGTAACTGTTGTCTGTCTGCTGCTGACGGCTTAATGGATAATTGATGACGGTGATAATACCCATGTCTTTACTTTTGACTCACGATCCAGTATCTTCTGACAAGAGTTCACAACAACAAAGATTTGTTTTTTTAAGTCACGGTGATTGTTTTTTTTCATGTGACAACCTCTTGCCTTACGTGACAGTTATTGTCGCGCGATAATTACTGTTTTTTGTGTTCATACCGTTCGCGTCAGAATCATAATGTTCCTCCGGCAAACAATTATCCGTTTTCGCTCACAACTACAAAAAAGTGATTATTGCAGTTGTGACCTATTGATTACCAGTGTGCTGCCATAGCTGCACCCTTTGTCACTCACAGCCACAAAGGTGATGACAGTTGTGACATTCTGAGACACGCGTGCTACCATAGCTCCACCTGAGAAAAAGATACACATAAAGGTGCGGATAGGACCCAGAGAAGTTCTGTCCTCAACTGCCGAACAAACCAGCTGGGAGCAATTCTGCACCACTCTTGGAGCCTGCGCTGTGTTCACCCCTGGGTTCAGGTACACACAGGGCATTCCATTAAGACGTGGAGGGACATAGCTGCTCCCTGTGACACGACAGAACCTCCACGGTTACGTTCCCATAGGTGCACCAGCCCTTATGTCATGACTGCAGAGCCCACCGGCAAAACAACAACAACAACAACAAACAAACAAAAAAAAAACCGCCACCGCCAAGCACCTACCGTGCGCATCCTGTAGTCTCTCACTTTGTTGCCGTTCCGCTGACAGGTGGCGACAATACAACTCCAGTCACGGCCAAGCTTTCGCCATGAGGTCTTACAGGCTCTCTGAAGAGAAAATCCCATGTCACAGTCTTTCCCAATTGTGTCAACAGGACTTTCCCTAGCGGGTCAGTGACTCTTTGCTCAGCGTCACTGGACCTGTCCCCAAGAGTCGGCCACAAGGCAGACAAGAAAAAAACTGCATCCTCTGTCCCTGTCCTATTGACACCGGTGGAGGTGTCGTGCCATAGCTGCAGCCGTCCCCTCCCTGTGTGCAGGACACGGGCAGCCGACTGAAGGGTCAGCTGTCGCAGTGGCAGGGCCGCCTCCCGGACGTGGACTCCAAGCTGCTGCAGAAGGTGCTGCGTCTGCAGGAGCAGCAGAAGCCCGGCTCGCGGCAGTCGCTGCGCGGCACCCTCCTGCCAGACGCACGACGCACGGTGGAGAGGTGGATGGACAGCGCCTCGGAGGCAGGTGAGTTTAGGGCGGGGGTGGGGGTGATGGTGGTCGGTAGAGAGAGAAAGGGAGGGGGTAGGGGGTGGGGGGGTACGGTGATTGATGGAAAGAAAGGAAGTGGGAGGGGGGGGGGGGTTTATTATTGATGCAGGTCGGTAGAGCTTAGTCTGAAGGATGTTAGTGGATTAACGTTTGGAACAAGTAGATGGTTTGACGTCTGAATCAGGAAGATGGGTTATCATCTGAAACAGGTGGTTGGATTATCGTCTGAATCAGGGAGATGGGTTATCATCTGAAACAGGTAGTTGGATTGTCGTCTGAATCAGGAAGATGGGTTATCATCTGAAACAAGTGGTTGGATTATCGTCTGAATCAGGAAGATGGATTATCATCTGAAACAGGTGATTGGATTGTCGTCTGAATCAGGGAGATGGGTTATCATCTGAAACAGGTGGTTGGATTGTCGTCTGAATCAGGGAGATGGGTTATCATCTGAAACAGGTGGTTGGATTGTCGTCTGAAACAGGGAGATGGGTTATCATCTGAAACAGGTGGTTGGATTGTCGTCTGAATCAGGGAGATGGGTTATCATGTGAAACAGGTGGTTGGATTGTCGTCTGAATCAGGGAGATGGGTTATCATCTGAAACAGGTGGTTGGATTGTCGTCTGAATCAGGGAGATGGGTTATCATCTGAAACAGGTGGTTGGATTGTCGTCTGAATCAGGGAGATGGGGTTATCATCTGAAACAGGTGGTTGGATTGTCGTCTGAAACAGGGAGATGGGTTACCATCTGAAACAGGTGGTTGGATTGTCGTCTGAAACAGGGAACATGGGTTACATCCTGAAAACAGGTGCTGTTGGACTTGTCGTCTGAATCTTAATCAGGGAATCAGGGAGACGGATTAGTGTCCGGAACAGTGCACAGACTGACGCTGGAAAAAGGTGAATGGATTAACATCTAAAACAGGTAGAGGGACTGACGTCTGAAAAAGGAAAGGGAGTTAAAGTATGAACAAAGATAAATCGATTAACGTCTGTAACAGTGGATTATCATCTGACACGGGTAGATAGATAACGTCTGAAACAGGCAGATGGAGAGGAGAAACGTCTGGATCAGATGGTTGGATTATCGTCTGAAACAGTTTGTTGATATTATTGTCTGAAACAGTTCGGTGGACTAACGTCTGAAACGGTTTGATGAAATGGCATATGAAATACGTACAACGGGATTCACCCCTGTTGTATACATTTCATGATATGACGTGAGTGCAAGGAAGGGAAATAACTCTGGTTGATGCGTCGGTTAGTCCGAACAAAACATTGGTTCTAAAGATTGCTGCTGCTGAAATAGGGAGACCACACTTTGCTGGAGATTTAATGAATTGGATTCCTTACTATTCATCTTGAAGTGGGGCTTTGTGGGGGGGGGGGGGGGGTTGAGTATTGTTGTTATTTTAAGGAAAATCACACTAACGTTTTTTTCATAGATGAACCAAAGCGGTTATCACATCTATCTGATGACAAGACTGGACATATAACGCTGTCTTTTGAGGAGGAGAGAGAGAGGGAGAGAGAGAGAGAGAGAGAGAGAGAGCGCTACTGCTGTTTTGTAGTTATTTTGTTGATATTGGTAGAGAATTTTTGTTATTGTTGTTTGCATTGCTCTTCTGTTTTTCCTGTTTCTAGTTTTTTTTTCTTCCATCAGTAGGTACTGCAAATCACCAAAGAACATGCTCACTGCAGAAACACCAACCAAAAAATCCATAGACAAACAAAAGATCGTACTACCGCTGATCCTTGAAAGAACAAGAAATACAACGTTTTGTACTCTAGGGATTCGCTCGGTTAACTTTCTCAGGACCCGAAGAAGCCTTTGTGAAACGTTACGTGGTATTTCTTTTCTTTCAAGGTTCAGTCGTGTACAAATCATCGTTTATCCATTGAGCCATTGAGCCGCCTATGACTCTGTGTCAGAACAGTTGACATGGGGAGTTTGCGTAGGGTGGACCCACTGCTGCGTCGATCTTTAGCTTGCTTTTCTCCTCCTCCCCCCCCCCCCCCCCCTCTTCCTCCCCATCCCTGGCCTTATTCTTCGGGTGATGCGGGAGAGGGTGCGTGGTGGGAGTGGGGGTGAGAGAAGGGGGGTGGGGAGAGGAGGAGGCAGGTAAGGTTCTTAACGAATCACCTTGTCTATGTTTTGCTTGTTATTTATTTTTTGTGATGTGTGTGTGTGTGTGTGTCTGTGTGTGTGGATATGTGTGTCTGTCTGTCTGTGTGTGTCTGTCTGTCTGTCTGTGTGACAGAGCGGCAGGTGGCGCTGCAGTTCTTCACCTCCCTGGCGGGGGAACGGCTGATGGGAGACCAGGGGGACCAACAGGGGGCCAGACTGCGAGAAGTGCTGGAGGCCCTGCAAGGGTTAGTCATGGAGGGACGCAACAGGGGGATTGGGGGAGGGGACGGAGGAGGTGATTGATGTGGAAAAGCGGTGTGTTCCTTGCATGCTTTTACGTGGTAAATTCCTTGTTTCCTACACATGTACAGCATTACATTGGTTACTGTGACCGTTCTTTTTTTTTTTTTTTTTTTTTTCAACACGACGGATGAATTTCTCTGCTTCATGAGATAGGAACGTATTCATTATTCAAAGGGATTATGGAGATTTTGCGAGGATCAGTGTTACAGTAGACGTGTGGGGAGGGGGGGGGGGGGGGGGGGGGGGGGGCGGGAAGAGAGCGGGGGAGGTGGGTAACGTACCTCTCAAAGAGTTGGTGAGCGAGTGGTGGAGAGAAATATGTGTACAACAGAGAAAGGAGAGAGTGAGAAAGAGAGAGAGAGAGTGAGAAAGAAAGAGAGTGGGTGAGAAAGAGCGAGTGAGTGAGAAAGGGAGAGAAAGAGAAAAAAAAGTGAGAAAGAGGGAGAGAGGCCCCGCGGGGGAGAGGGGGGGGGGGGGGTGGCAGTTACGTCTCAAAGCTATGGTGAACATTTACAAAGGATGGGTGATGAAGGAGAGAGAAAACAGAGAGAGAGAAAGGGGGGGGGGGGGGGGGGTGAGAGGGTGGTACCTGTTTAAAGAATTTCAAGCCTCAAGTCAGAGTGTTGGAGAGGACTGGGGAAGGGAAGGGGAGTTCCTTTCTAAGAGAAGGTGGGGGCTCTACCAGGATTAGTGTTGGAGCAGAGAGACAGAGTCAGAGAAAGACAGAGAGAGAGGGGGGGGGGGTATCTGTCAAAGAGGTGGTAGATGTTCTGCAAGAATAAGTGTCTTAGAAGAAGAGAGAGAGAAGGAGGAGAGAGGGGAGTGTTTGTGTGTGTGTGTGTGTGTGTGTGTGTTGTGCGTGTACGTGTGCGTGTACGTGTGCGTGTGTGTGTGTACGTGCATATGTATGTGTGTGTCTGTCTGTCTGTTTCTCAATCTGCTGTCTTTCTGTCTTTGCATGCGCTTACGTGTGTGTGTGTGTGTGTGTGTGTGTGTGTGTGTGTGTGTGTGTGTGTGTGTGTGTGTGTGCGTGCGTGCGTGTGTGTGTGTGTGTGTGTCTGTCTGTCTGTCTGTCTGTTTCTCAGTCTGCTGTCTTTCTGTGTTTTGCATGCGCTTCACGTGTGTGTATGTATGTGTGTGTGTGCGCGCGCGTGTGCGTACGTACGTACGCGCACGCGCGCGCGCGTGTGTGTGTGTGTTTGCATGCGCTCGTCGTGTGTGTGTGTGTGTGCACGCGCGCTTTGATACAAACGTGTTTGAGACCGGCACATAACCAAAACAAAGACAGAAAAGACATGCTGGATTAATACTCCCTCCATCTCTCCATCTCGCCAATCATCCCCACTCATCCCTTTCAACAGCACCAACCGCTGGGTAGCGGAGGGCGGCCTGTCCCCCCGGGGCCGGGCCTTCTCCGGCGGGGATGACGAGGGCGGCAGGCAGCGCCTGCGCCACGTGAACCTGCTGGACGAGGACACGCGGCGCCAGAGGTGGATGCACACCACGTGGCACCACCTGCCCAACTACCACCTGGTCAACCCCGTCAACAACTGGAGCTCCCACTACGTGCGGCCCCACCAGCGGCAGCACCGACACTTCGTCATCCACCCGGACTGGCCCCCGGCATGAAGACAGGAAGAGAGAGGAAGAGCCAGGGTCTGGGGGGTGACAGCCCTGAGGCGGGGGCCCTGCTGTGTTAGGGAGTGACGTGTAGTAAAGTGAGAAGGGAGGGGGGGGGGGGGGGGGGGGAATGTGTATAAGTAATCTCCTGTATTTTTAGATCTCGCTGTTTTGTTTGTTGTTTTTTTCTTTTTTTAATCTTCTTTTTCTTCTTTTTTTTTTCGGGGGGGGGGGGGGGTTTTTTTGGGGGGGGGGGTGAGGGGGGTGTTTTGTGTGTGTGTGTTTTTTTAGCTGTGTTTTGTGGGGGGTGGAGGTGGGGGAGACGTGGCGCGTGGATTCCATCTGCGGAAGGTCTCTGCTGTGAAGGTAGGATGTCGAGTTGGGGGGGGGGGGGGGGGGGGTAGGGGGGGGGGGGGGGGGGGGGGGGGGGGGGGGGGGGGGGGGGGGTGGGCGTACAGGTGCTAGGTGACTAGTCTGTTCTTCTTTCGGAACATTCCCTCGTTGGTTTTGTTGTTGTTGTTGTTGTTGTAAAAGCCTTGTATGGAAGAAAGGGGAAGAGAAAAAATAAATTTGCCGATCTCCAAGTTTTGTAATTGTGTGTGTGTTAATTTTTTTTAATGTATTTATCTAAGTTTATTCTTATTAAGACGCCTCAGAACGCCCCTCCTCCCCCCCCCCCCCCCCCCCCCCCACCCCCCCCCCCCCCGGCTTTCTCCCCCCCCCCCCCCCCCCCCCCCCCCCCCCCCCCCCCCCACCCCGATTTATTTACTTATTTATAGTTTATTTATTTACTTTTTTACTTTTTTAACTATTATCATTCCGAGACTACAGTAACACTTGGTCCTGTTAGAGCCAATACTTTACTGAGGCTTTCTGAATCATTCTTGGATTCCTTTCTGTTCCACAGATCATCTCTTTTACGGAGTTTAACAGTGATATAACTCATATTATTTATTCCTTGACCCTCGAACCTCCTTCACCCCCTGCCTCAGAAAGATGTTTCTTTTTTCTTTGTCCTCCTGTATTCAACTATGTGGCCAGTCTTTCCCTTTTTCCCCTTTCTTCCCCCCTCGGTTCTTTTGGGTAACGGCTTTCTTGCCTGACGGTTACTGGTAAGTAGTTACACCATTTCAGGATAAAGGATCTCTCTCTCTCTTCTCCCCTCTCTTCTCTCTCTCTCTCTCTCTCTCTCCATCTCTCTCCTCCCTCCCTGGCCGGTCTTTTGGTGTTTTTACGCTCTCTGCATGTCTTCGCCTCGTCTCGTCTCCTCCTCTTCTCTCGGTGATCTCACTCCTCCTCTCTCCTGTTCCCTTTTTTGTTTTTAAATCTTTGCCTGTTATTTCCGTCTTTCTGTTGAATATTTTTTGAGCACTGTTAAACAATCTCTTATCGTTTTTTGTTTGACAATTATCGGATTGTCACAGGAGTCGTGGGGGGCTGTTTTAAAGGTCACGTGCTTAGTGGTCATCGAGGTTTGGGGGGGAGAAATGGATTTTCACACCAGGAGGGGTTGGTTTGGCTGATTTTTTTTAAATGTGGACTTTTTTTGGGTGGAGGGGATAGTGGGTGTCCAGTCTGACCGTTTCCGGTATAAGTACCAGTCTTTGTCGTATTGATTCTTCAAATCATTTGCTCCACATACCTCAGGATCTTTCTTTCATAAATAGTACGGGTTTACTTATTTCTTCTCTATTTAGTTTGTTTTCATTGATTTTTAATCCATGTGGCAAAGAAACCTGTGGGGGGTGTTTTTACAAGGGTCGTAACCGCTTCATTAACACTCAAGGAGCGAGAAAATAGCAGTTTGTGTCCCTTTCTGAGTTTCCTCCGGGATGGTATTTATACTTTCCGTGTGGCCATACGCCACCATCAGTTTGGTTTGTTTGTTTTTTTTTTTTTTTTTTTTTCCAAACAACATGAAAATTATAATCCATTTTTGAGGCCTACCACAAGTTTCAGCAGCCAAGCATTCAATGTTAGACGGAATAACTGATCAAACGACCAACTCGCCACTCGCCACCAATTATGTCGCTTGTTTGGGGGGATTTCACCAATGAAATAACAAACATCTTTCAAATACGTGACCTTCTCCTCCAGCTGACGTCACCCTTTCCCCAGCTCACGTCAGGCCTTTGCAGGTCACTCGTGACCCTGTCTTTGCACTTTGCAACCATCTGAAAGAAAGCGCTCAAATTGTCCCATTACTTTGGCTAATGATCTTTCTGCTTTGGAACCTCTCCTGGCTTGTACTCTTGATGAACACAAATGAGGAGGAGAATCAACATTTTTCGGACACAATGAACAATTCTCAAAAGGTCTTATTGTGGCCAGTCTGGTCAATACTTCGACTTCTTAACGCAAGGCTTTGGCGCGCAGGAGGATTGTTTGGTGCTGGTGCTGCCTGTTGAGGGCAGGCGGACTGGCCGGCAGACAGTGACTGACCTGACCACGGTCGTGTGTTTCGCCTGTCCTGAGGCAGTTTTGAGGACCATTGGCTCCTCTCTCCCTTTGATTGTGTCACCTGGATGGCAAACCCTGACAAGCAAGCACCTGCCACGGGCCGCTGTGCAATATACGCGGGACGAACGAAGTTTTTTTTTATTCTGAGTCAACATGAAGTGGTGTTAGATTCTCGCGGTTGTCCCCATTCAAAAGCCGCAGAAATGATGTCCTCTATAACAGCTTATTACTTTCGTTTGAAATCAACCATGGCAGTATTATGAATAAGAATTAAAGCACACGCCACCAAACAGTAGATCTCTTATTTTCAGACTGTCCTTTTCCCCAGAGGAAACCATGAGAGAGTGAAGGGGTGTCGAAAATAACGCATGTGACCCGTAGTCTTCTTTCTTCTTTTTCGTTTTTTTCTTCTTGTGTCTCGCGTGTGGTGAAGACCCTCAAGGTGGAAAACGCGCGTTGCTTTCTGTGGGTCTCATTCACCCGTTTCATCATATTTCGCTGGTTTTGGTGTTGTCGTGGCACAATGCTGAAAAACTCGTGGGCTGTATTCCCGCCTGCAGCCAGTAGTTCACTTTCCAATTGACACTGTGGTGATAGTGTTAATGATAGTGTTTCTGGACTAGGGCTTGGCTGCTCTGTGTTACAAACGCTCTGTGCTCTTTGTTACAGCTCTTGCTCTGAGATGCTGACGAAGAGTATGTAGCTGTTATGTACAACGTTTCTTTGGTTTACTTTGGCCTCTTCTCCGTTTTCTTCAGTCTCCTTTCTCTCTTGCTTCCTCCCTCCCCTTCCCCCCCCCCCCCCCCCCCCCCCTCCCCCCCCCCCTTCCTTATCTTCCCTCTCCGCTCCCTCCCCTCCTCTCCTCCCCCCCCCCCTCGCTTCCTCCCCCCCCCCCCCCCCCCGCCCCCCCCCTTACTTCCGCCCCCCCTCTTTCCTTCACTCTTCCCCTCCACCTTCCTCCCTTCCTTCCTCCCCCCCCACTCCCCCCCACCCCCTACCTACTTTTTTTTTTTTTTCCTGTTGCTTTCCTGTGTGTGATACTCGGTGCAGTTGTTTGTAGTTGTTTGATTGTTACATTCACATGAACTTTTCCATGTTTTTTTTTATTTCTTTTTTTTTTTTTGCCTGGTCAAATCGGTTGTGTTTGTTTTCTGAAAAACAACGGTGGATTATGCTGGGGTACTATTGGGTATTATTTTTTACGTGATGCAGTGTAAAGTCGGTTGTGATTAAGTTTGTGTCTATTTTTTCGATTGTTTTTGTTTTTTTTTTTAACCTTTATAATATGAGAAGCAAGCAAGCAGGCAGGCGCGCGCACACACACACACACACACACACACACACACACACCACACACACACACGAACTACACACACACCCACACACACAACACACACACACACATATTTTGGTCTGTGATATAATAATCAGCAGTATTGTATCCACGAAACTGATAGGTGGCGTTTTGTCTCTACCCTCCGTACATTCCTCTCTGTATGCCTCCCCCCCCCCCCCCCACTCCTCCGTACCCTCTGTATTCCTCCCCTCCCCCCCCCCCCACAACCCCCCCCCCCCCCCCCCACCACCACCACCCCCCCCACACACCGCCCCCGTTTTTGTCCCCCCCCCCCCCCCCCCCCCCCCCCCCCCCCCCCCCCCCCCCCACCATTTAACCCCCCCCCCCCCCCCCCCCCCCCCCCCCCTCCCCCCCCCCCCCCCCCCCCCCCCCCCCCCCCCCCCCCCCCCCCCCCCCCCCCCCCCCCCCCCCCCCCCCCCCCCCCCCCGTCCCGTCTCTTTTACGTCTGTGTTTAAAGAAGAGATGTCTGAGCCGGCCAGTCACTATGCTAATGACGCTGGGTCCCTTGGTGTCCACTTAGCATGGCCATCAGACGTGTGAGCCGGCCAGTCACTATGCTAATGACGCTGGGCCCCTTGGTGTCCACTTAGCATGACCATCAGGCGTGTAATGACAGAACGTGTGACGGTCAGCTGCTACACACTGCACATTGTTGTCGACGTGGTGGCGTGGGCTGGCACGGTGACGACCATGTTCGTCGTCTTTACAGGGCAGTTTGGGTGTGTCCAGCTGATCTAGGTCCACCCCCACCCCCCACCCACCCCCACCCCCACCCCCCCCCCTCACCCCTCCCGTCTAATTTTAATTTTGTTTAAAGATGAACGAAATGCCTTTCTACTACCCTAATTCTCCTCCCCTCTCCGCTCCCACTCTCCCTCCTTTTCTCCGTCTCTCCATTTGATCTGTCGGGCCTTCTCTCTGATCGTCTTGGTCCTGTATCTTAAATGGCCATATATGTACATATAACCTCTCAATCTTTCGGGGTTTTTTTTTTTTTGTGTGTTTTTTTTTTGTTTTTTTCTTTTCGTTTGCCCGGTGTTGATCTATCGTAGCATCTGTTGGCAATGCAGTGTCTGTGATACGAAATTACCGGGGTTTGTACGTTGCAGGCTGACTCCACGGGTGTCGCTTTGGCCTGGGTGATTTCATTCTCCTCACTTAGCCAATGTACTCCATAATAATAAAAGTGTTTTTTCAAACCACAATCAACAGACTTGTCTGATCGTCCCTGGGAAGTAAGTGTCCATGTTTGCAAGGGCTCTCTCTCTTTTTCAGGGTTACACAACAACTCGGCAGGATTCGGTCGGCAGGCTTGTCCTGTGGTGTTGGCTCCCTTGAAGAGTTTTGGTTTTGGTTTCAATCATATCATCCGCGCCTCCTTGTCTGTCCGTGTCTGCCTGGTCTGTGTTTACGTGTGCAGGATATGAGGGAAACTTGCGGAGCCTTCTGATTTGTGGGTAACACATAGAATGCAGCTCAGAGACGAATCGTCACACTCAGTTGTGTGTGGGTGGTGTGTGTTTCTCCCTGTGTTTCCCTCCCCCCCCCCCCACCCCCCCCCCCCCTCCCCCACCCCACCGCCTATCCCCTCGCTCTCACCTCCTCAAATCCTGGTGCCGCTCCCCCTCTCCCACCCCTGCTTTTCCCCCCTCTCCACCCTTCTCCCTCCCTTTCCCCTCCTTCTTGGACGAATATCAGTGTGGGGGGACAAAGGTTTTGGTTATACATTAACTGGCATTGGGTGTGCTCATTTTGTTACAATTAATTTTTTTAAAACAAACAGAAACGGCTGTAAAATACGAATAGGTAACATTGCAATGGTGGTGTATAAACACATACCACGTGTGTGCGGGACTCTTACAGTTTAGTGATCCTGATGGAGAAGAGTGGTTGGGTGTGGGATAACATTATGCTACTTTGGGGCAAGTCGAGCTGATCAAAGGAGCGAGATTTCATTCGGCATCAACTATTAGGTATAAAAATGGGGGAGTGATAAATGAATAATATATTGATAAAATAAAATGTTGGATTTCTGTTGGGGTGATGAATGGTACGCTCAAATTGTGAAAATTGAGGATCATAAGTTTAAATGATGATCCATAATGTGTATCATAAATGTAAATCTAAAACTGAGGGGGGTAGGGATAAATTTATAAGGATCGATTATCTATTCCCAGCAGGACGTCACGTGATGACAGTTTAATCTGCATTCCAAAAAGACCTTGAGTGTAATTTTCGATCTTTTTTTTTTTTTTTTCCCAAAAAACAGAAACGGGCGAGCACTCATAAAAGAAATGTTCGATATAATCCATTTGTTTCCCTGCAGATGGAGCATCTGTTATCATCAACTAGCTTCATTTTGTGTGGTGGTATATTTGTTGGGTAGATGATATGTATATTTTCCATTGTAGTTCCTGTTATCGAACTTCCTTTGTTACAACGTGAGGGAGTGTCCATACATTTTGATCGATTTCATCGTTCAGTTTTTCTTTGCCAGAAACTGATCGCACGAGGCTTATATCTGTCTGTTCTTCCTTTCATTTTATTACGTAAAATCTGTGGAATGTTCTGTGGTTTTGTACAGAATTTATATACTTCGACTTGTTCTGTGTATTCCGAGATACTCGTTCCGTTTTGTTGACTATCTATTTTTTTTCCGTTGCTTTGGGAGAGCGTTAATTACCGCGTTTAGTTCGTATATAGTGATGGCTGGACTCTGGTCTATTTTTGGTTGAATTCTTCTATGTTTAGAAGTCTATACTCATTTAGGTTTGTTAAATCCACGCGCCCATCATATCACAATAACCAGGTATTGCCCATCACATCCAACCCAGCCCCCCAGATTCCTCAACCACCCCAACCCTTCAATCTCCCTCTCTCTGTCCTTGTCCACCTCTTCCCGTTTCATTCACGCTCGTAGGAGGATATCCCGTAAAATGACACTTGCCCGTTTTTACCCCCTGCTCCGTGATTGAAGTTTATTTGCCTATATCTATTTATCTATCGAAATATTTATCTACCTATATATCTACCCATCTATCTATCTGCCTATTTATATACTACTAGGCGTGGATTCTGGGACAAAGATTACTGAAGAAGTGGCCCACGTCGACTGCAGGCGCGCTCATGGCTTTCACCGGTGTTCATCAAGCACGAATACCCCGTGAAAGAACGAGGAAGAAGAGAGACTGAGGTGTAGGGTGGGGGTGGGGGTGGTTGGGGGACGGGGGACGTGTTGAGCAGAAGGAGGCAGAGTGGTGACGCTGGAAGATAAGAGGAGGGAGGGGGGGGGGGGGGGGGGGGGTAGGGGGGGGGGGGGGGGGGGGGGCGGTTCTTTTGGATTGAGTATGTTGGCGTGCCTAGAGTGAGGAGTGGAACTGAGTCGACTTGAGAAAGTTTTTTCCACACTGAATTGTGGTGCTGCTGGCTGCAAAACACAACCCGACCTCATTCTCTGCTGGATACGTTCAGAAAACCAGTGTCCGGTATCGGGTGCCAAATTTTCGTCAAGAATTCTATTTTAAGGTGAAAAAAAATTCCGGACAGGTTCTTGGGGTGAACAGTGTTCTGAGCACCATTGACATGAGTGATTTTCTTCCTTTCTTTCAGAGAGAGAGTTTTCAACCCGAACCCAAGACCACTATCACCACCACCACCACCACCACCCCCCCCTCCCTCCACAACTTACCCCCCCCCCCCCCCCCCCCCCCCCCCCAAAAAAAAAAAAAAAAAAAAAAAAAACCCCATAGTCAAATTTTCTAACAAAAAAAAAAAAAAAAAAAAATCCAAGGGGGCAAACACGCACACCCATCCTCCACAACACCATATGCACACACCACACACACACCACACACACACAAGCACACGCGCGCGAGCGCGCGCGCGCGCGCGCACACACACACACACACACACACACGCACGCACGCACGCACACCAACAACACACACAAGCACACACACTCACGCACACGTAACCGCGCGTACGCGGACAGGAAGTGATCAGAACGAAAAGGAGACAGACACTGACAGAGGCAGAAGGGCACACTGCACGTGACACTCGTGACAGAAGAGAGAAGGAAGGAGCCAGGAGAAAACTGGGTCAGCAGATAGCCGTGACATGGGAGTGGGAGAGCCTGGAAGTTGCACTGCATTTGGCCTTTCCCTTCCTGCCCGCCCTCAGCGTATGTGCCTCGGTTTACTTTATGCCGTCTGTTGCCTTCTCTCTGGTCGCTTTGGCGGGCCTCTCTTTGGGGACAGAACAAGCGTCAATTGGCCGCTTCAGGTAAGTTCCTTTGTTGTTTCTGCTCAGTACCTCCAGTCCTGAACAACATGTCCTGCGTCTGTCCACACCCGTTGAGTTCAAGGGGAGTCCCAGGTCAAGCCCCACCATCCCACCCCCTCCTCCCCCCCCACTCCTTGCCCCCTACAGAAGGTGCTGCACTTACCTCCACATCAAACTGTTGGGGTTTGCGGGGGAGGGGGTGGGAGAGGGTGACCACCTCCCCCCCCCCCCCCCCCCCCCACCCCCCCCCCTACATTTAAAGCAAAAAAAAAAACTACAATAAAAAGAACAAGATATCTTTTGTTGCGCTTCCTCTTTCCTCCACCCCCACCCCCACCCTCCCCCTTCTACTTTTTTTTCAGGAAAATCAAGACAACAGAAGGCACCACCACCACCACCCACCTCCCTCCCCACTTTTGGAATGTTTGGTTCCTGTCAGTGTAAGCCCAGTGCGGAATGTCTTCTGGCGCCACTGCCCGGAGTGTGCCTCATTACTGTGACGTCATGCACAATTAAACCAAAAGATGACATTCATCATGTGTGGTCCAGGGGCGCTGCAGCTCATGTGCGTGCAGTTTAGTAACAGGAACAAAAACACACGAAAAGTGGAAGGGGGGGGGGGGGGGGGGGGTACAGGATTGTCACTGGCCTTCAGTTTAGTAACAGGAACAAAACACACGAAAAGTGGAGGGAGGGGGGGGGGGGGGGGAGTACAGGATTGTCACTGGCCTTCAGTTTAGTAACAGGAACAAAACACACGAAAAGTGGAAGGGGGGGGGGGGGGGGGGGGGGGGGTACAGGATTGTCACTGGCCTTCAGTTTAGTAACAGGAACAAAACACACGAAAAATGGAAGGGGGGGGGGGGGGGGGGGGTACAGGATTGTCACTGGCCTTCAGTTTAGTAACAGGAACAAAACACACGAAAAGTGGAGGGAGGGGGGGGGGGGGGGAGTACAGGATTGTCACTGGCCTTCAGTTTAGTAACAGGAACAAAACACACGAAAAGTGGAGGGGGGGGGGGGGGTACAGGATTTTCACTGGCCTTCAGTTTAGTAACAAGACCAAAACTAACAAAAAGTGTGTGTGTGGGGGGGGAGGGGGGGGGGGGTACAGGATTGTCACTGGCCTTCAGTTTAGTAACAGGACCCAAAAACTAAAAACGAAAAGTGTGTGTGTGTGTGGGGGGGGGGGGGGGGGGGGGGTACAGGATTGTCACTGGCCTTCAGTTTAGTAACAGGACCAAAACTAACGAAAAGTGGGGGGGGGGGGGGGGGGGGGGGGGGGGTGGGGGGGGTGGGGGGGGGGGTTTTGAGGGGGGGGTCAGGGGGGGGGGGGTACAGGATTGTCACTGGCCTTCAGTTTAGTAACAGCAACAAAACCAACAAACAGGGGGGAGGGGGGGGAGGATTGCCAGCAGATTTTTTTTTTTTTCTTTTGCAATTCCGGAGGGCAGTTCCGTGATTCTCTTGCAATTTGGCGTTTCACGCCCACAATTTACACGTTCAACTTTCAAGCGGCCCGCCCCCCTCCCTCCCATCCTCACATGTCTTTCCCCTCTTCTCTCCCTCCCTCCCCCCCCCCCCCCCCCCCCCCCCCCATCACACCTCGCTGCCCCCTTTTGTATGTCTAGAAAATGGGGCAGATTGCACAGATTTATGTCTTTTTTTTTTTTTTCTTTTGCATTTCCAGAGGATATAGTTCCGTGATTCTCTCGCAATGTTAGGCCTTCTACGCCCACAATGTACACTTTCAACTTTCAAGTCCCCCCCCCCCCCCCCCCCCTCCCCCCCCTCCCCCCCCCCATGCATGTCTCTCCCCCCCCTTTCCCCCCCCCTCCCCCCCCCCCCCCCCCCCCCCCCCCCCCCCCGCCCCCTGTTGTAGGTCTGTGTGATCCACCCACCTAGTTTCCACACCACCCCACACCCTCACTCTTCTTTTCTTGGCCTCGATGCTGATTTTTTCAGTTTAAAGAAAAAGGTGAATTAATAAATAAAAAAGCATGGTTGTTGAACAGATGGGAAAAAAAACTAGACAAGCAACAACTTTCAACAACTGGAATTTCGCTAGACCTTCAGCAAGAAAATGAGTTATGGCCAAAGACCCCCCCCCCCCCCCCCCCCCCCTTCTTGTTTCCCCCCCCCCCCCCCCTCTCTTTCTCTCTCTCTCTCTCATTCTGTGTCTGTCTGTCACATGTTTTTGTTGTTCTTGTTATAATTTCCCTGAGATTTTTCTTGTAACATGAATACCTGTTGTTTGTGTGTGCTTTAATTCTACTATCATGTCACTTTGGCATTAAATGTTGGCCTGTGCTTTATAAGAATGTGTTGTTTTCTGGCAAAACAAACAAATAAACAACAAACAAAAATAAAACAAAACCAAAACAAACGCACCTAAACACGAAAAAAAAAGCCACTCTCAGAAAAGAAGAAAACGGAGAGAAAGATCTCGTAACAAACCAGGACCTCGTGCACAAGCCGCCGGAGAGGGGATATAGGGCTTCATCTCCTCGTAAGCCCAGTGTTCACGGAGAGGGGATGTAGGACTTCATCTCCTCGTAAGCCCAGTGTTCACGGAGAGGGGATATAGGGCTTCATCTCCTCGTAAGCCCAGTGTTCACAGAGAGGGGATATAGGACTTCATCTCCTCGTAAGCCCGGTGTTCACGGAGAGGGGATATAGGACTTCATCTCCTCGTAAGCCCAGTGTTCACTCACCAAAGCTAAGTGAGTTTTAGACACGCGCGGTGGGAGTGGCGGAAAAAGGTCTTCTCTATGACATACAGCTGTTCTTCATTGCCTCAAACCCCCCCATCCCCGCCGCCTCCCCTCCAACCCATACTGCCCATCCCCTCTCCTCAGTACCGTACCCTCCCCCTCTGCGTCCTTGGCGTCACTGCCGTGTGTAGAGAACCAACGTCTGTGGGAAAGAAACGATGACTTTTTGTCCAGTCAGTGTCACCGTTGTCTAGCCGCGCGCGGACGGCCTTTTCTTTGCTGTTGCCATGTGGCAAAACCTCACTCCTGGTCAGGAAGACAAACCCGGCAAGGAAAGATAGTTGTGCGCCTTCTGAGGGCCTTGTATAAATAAATGCATGTGCACGTCAGTACTTCTTCGTTCTGATTCGCCACAAACAAAGCAGCTCGGATTAAACAGAGGGTTTTGAACGAATTTCCGAGGAATGCATTCATACCTTAGATCTTGCTGCACAGGACAACAAACTAGAAAAGGCAATTCGTCTTCATTAGCGTTTTTGCATAAAGAGCATAGCACATTAATGCTGTTAGTATTTGCAGGTCGGTGCTGATTCGCTTTGACGTCTGTAATTTTAATCAAAATCTTGTCAGGCAATTTCTAATATGCCTGTCAATATTAAGTGAGACATATTTCTTACAATAAGCAGATGTCTGAAAAGTTCCATGAAACGACAATCGTTCACTGTTCTGGATGTTTTCATGTTTTGCTATCGATCATCAGACAGTCTTTGTCGGAGTTGTTTCAAAAATGCATTTCCATTTCCGACCCCTCCAAACATCCAGACTCACCCAAGTCCACTATTAAACAGAAAATCTCCAACACCTGAGACCCATGACTTTTTACCACGCGATTCCAGTGCCAGCCGCATGTTGTATGCTGTAAGCAGTAGTCTGTTGTCATCCATCTGGATACTCTTCGGCCATTATCGAATGCACTGGACAGACGAATTGATGAAGATAGGATAGCCGTGTGTTTCCCCATAAAACACCTTCATTATAGTACTGGACAGATGAATTGATATAGATAGGAAAGCGGTGTGTTTCCCCATAAACACCTTCATAATAGCACTGGACAGATGAATTGATATAGATAGGATTGTGGTGTGTTTCCCCATAAACACCTTCATTATAGCACTGGACAGACGAATTGATGAAGGTAGGATAGCCGTGTGTTTCCCCATAAACACCTTCATTATAGCACTGGACAGATGAGTTGATACAGATAGGATAGCAGTGTGTTTTCCCATAAACCCTTCATTATAGCACTGGACAGATGAGTTGATACAGATAGGATAGCAGTGTGTTTTCCCATAAACACCTTCATTATAGCACTGGACAGATGAGTTGATACAGATAGGATAGCAGTGTGTTTTCCCATAAACACCTTCATTATAGCACTGGACAGGTGAATTGATATAGATAGGATAGAGGTGTGTTTTCCCCATAAACACATTCATTATAGCACTGGACAGATGAATTGATATAGATAGGATTGTGGTGTGTTGCCCCATAAACACCTTCATTATAGCACTGGACAGATGAATTGATATAGATATGATAGAGGTGTGTTTCCCCATAAACACCATTATAGCACTGGACAGATGAATTGATATAGATAGGATAGCCGTGTGTAACCCCATAAACACCTTCATTATAGCACTGGACAGATGAATTGATATAGATAGTATAGAGGTGTGTTTCCCCATAAACACATTTATTCGGTGTTTTCATGTGAACCCCCAGAAATTTCTTAAGCGCAGATGAACGAACCCTTTCCTGATGATATGAGATTTACCTAAGCCCCAGATCTCAGCACCGTATTGGGGAACTGGTTAAACCTTGGCATCGAAGACTTTTAGGAACACTGTCAAGGGATTATTATTATTCAACATGTTTTATGTTTTGCAATATACACAATAAGGCATTTTTGGCATACTACCCTTGGTTTTTTGTTTTGTTTTATTTTGTGTGTGTGTGTGTGTGTGTGTGTGTGTGTGTGTGTGTGTGTGTGTGTGTGTGTGTGTGTGTGTGTGTACGTGCGTGCGCGCATGCGTGCGTGCGTGCTTTGAGTGTTGTTATTTGTTTGTTTATTTTATTGTAATTTTTTTAAAGAGAGATTGACATCGGAGATGCCACAGTTGGGCTTCATTGTTTTAGAGAGACAGACAGAGAGAGACAGACAGACAGACAGACAGAGACAATGTGTTCGTTTGCACGTGTTCATTGTGCCAGACTTTTCAAGGGAATAAATGCACAAATGCACCTTACCTAATCGAAAAATCGTATCATGAGTTGATTCCCTTTGCAAGTTTTGTTTTTATGTATGACTGGGGCTTTGACAGACGTTTGCTATATCGAGGCCGCGAGACCCTCTTCTTAAATTCTCTCATCTTAGTCATTAATTCATTTATCCAACAGCTTCAAACCATCCGCAATGCGGTCTCAAAACTTTGCGGATGTGGTGTAGCGTATATGGACTAGTCTGCACGCAGTGATGCCTCCCTGATGAAACTGACACTGAATGTATGAACGCATTACAGTCTTCATTTCGATTTTATTTCAATGATTTGATTCCATCGCTTCATTCCATGCAACAACTGCCTTCATTATACAAGAGAGAGAGAGAGAGAGAAAAGAGAGAGAGAGAGAGAGAGAGAGAGAGAGAGAGAGAGAGAGAGAGAGAGATTTCATTAATATAATATATATAGGTCTGGGTCCCTTATGAAGGGGTATATGAATACAATATAGCAACAACAGAAATAATTAACTACAAGCTGGACCAGAATGTACAGTATGCTTCCTTTCATGACACAACTGATTCTCGTAGTTGAAATGCTTTACAGGAAAACCCGCAAAAATTTTGAACAGCTTTAATAGAGACTGAAGACGTTAATATGCACAATTTGAATATGGAAGGTTGTAGTACTTAGGACAAATAAACAAGTCGCAAATGGTCTTGAGAGTTGAACAGCAAAGAACAAAATGAACCTCATTTTCTTGTAATTTTTTTTTTCTTTTTTTTACATAATGGACAATTCAAATTATTGTCATTTTTGTCATCATCCAACTGCATTGACTTCAACCAGTGACGAATGCATCTAACAGCAGAAACAAGATGTGTTGGGTCTCGCCATAAATGAGGTCATTGGGAGTTCGTCTGTCAACACCCAAGACTTTCTGTAGACCACATTTGGTGCGTATTCTTTTCTGTGGCGTGTGGCTTGTACATGAAGTTCGACATTTGTCGAATTTTATTGAAAACTGGCACTAGGCACTGCCCATCATCAGTGTGAAATAGGAGGAATCCCCGTAGGTTGGGTAGAATGATGGGATCTCATTAGTTCTTTCTTTTCCTTCTTTTTTCTTTAAATTCAAATTTCTTTTTTTTTAATTTTTTTACCGATTTCCCTTACTCATTTTTTTCTTTGATATGTTTTGTTTTATTTAACAATGTGATTCTTTCTCGCCTTTTCTATATCTCTAAACAGTTTGGGTGTTTAAGGAGCTGATGTTTATCTAACACAGCGAGTCCATGCCTTGTGGAGGTGCAAGGTGGGTGTGCCTGCCCATTCTCTCCTGCACGCGCGCATACACACGCACACGCACATGCACATACGGACTCACGCGCGCGTGCGCGCGAGCGCGCACACACACACGCACGCACGCACGCACGCACGCACGCACGCACACACACACACACACACACACACACACACACACCCCCCTGTCGATGGGTGAGATTAACGTCCTATTAGCCAAAGGCCCTTAAGGGCAGGGTATACTGGTAGACATAGGTCTGTACATTCTGTGGCAACTGTTGCTGGCAGCAGCAGTGGGTCAGTTCCGTGTGGGGGCCGTCGTCTGTCGCTCTCGGAGCTCTGATTCCTTGTGAACTTTAGTTCAAATTGGGGTGTTGGTCAGCCGACGATGGAGGTTGGTGTATTTCGCTCTTCCTCCAAACCAAAAGGCCTGTCATCAGGGACCACCAGGCGGCCTTCTTCGTGCTGTGGTGGCGATGGTCCTGTGCCGCGTGAGGCCGCCTCAAAGAGGGAGCAGAGGGAAAGTCGCTAGAGCTCTGCGTGAGTCCCTAAAATTCTTCGGTCCACGCAGACTATGGCCGGCAGGGCAATTTTTCAGCCCACCCCCATGAGGAGTGCCCCCGAAGCCTGCCAGGCTCAGAGCATGGCATCCCCAGCCTCGGTGATCATAGTCAGGGTCACCAACAGGATGCTACTTTAGGGCTGTTATGAGTTGCATCCTGTAGTCTGATTTGCCTCTGTTCAGGAGCAGTTATGTCCCTTGATATCTTAATGGAGTGTCCTGCGCGTGCCTGTACCCATCGTCAACACAGCGCAGGTCTCCAAGGGTGGTACAGGACTGCTCTAAAGGCAGGTGAGGACAGTGCTTCTCTGGGTCCTCCCGCAGCACCTTCGGGTGTTTCTTTTTCTTCTTTTCAGTGGAGCTCCTTTCAGTGGACAAGCATTCAACACGTTTGCTTGTCAGCTGGAATTCCATCGCGGGAAGATTTCACCATTGTGGCCAGAAGGAGATGGTGAAGTTGGGCGGCTCATGGCAACTCGAAACAAGGACAGTCGTTCCTCAGTCGCCACAAATCAGAACTGGAGCGCACAGCTGTCAGCTTTTCTTCGGCACTGCCGAGGCACTCCATACAGCTCTACACATGCCTTCGTTTGAAGCACTGACAGGTAGAATAATGAATATTGGTTTACCATACAGCTCTACACATGTGTCCCCGTTGGAAGCACTGACTGGTAGAATAATGAATATTGGTTTACCATACAGCTCTACACATGTGTCCCCGTTTGAAGCACTGACTGGTAGATAATGAATATTGGTTTATCATGCAGCTGTACACATGTGTCACCGTTGGAAGCACTGACTGGTAGAATAATGAATATTGGTTTACCATACAGCTCTACACGTGTGTCACCGTTGGAAGCACTGACTGGTAGAATAATGAATATTGGTTTACCAGACAGTCCTGTTCAGTCAACTTCAGTCTCTGTGAAAACTCGAACAGCACAGAACGATTCACTGAGCAAGCAGAAAATGGCCATGTACACACCACAAAAAGAGACGGACAACATCATGCAAGCTGAAACCCGGAGATTATGCCTGGGTGAAGGCTAGAGAGAGAGAGAGAGAGAGAGAGAGAGAGAGAGAGAGAGAGAGAGAGAGAGAGAGAGAGAGAGAGAGAGAGAGAGAACAAAACTCTCCACACTCTATTCTCCTCATTCTTACATCATGACAGAGAAGACGAAAGAAGGATTACGGTGCAACGTGGCAACAACTCCATTGTTCATATTTGAATCCAGTCGGAAAGCCTTCATCAGATCCTGCTGAAGAAAAGGAATATGCAGATGATGAAAGTAGCGGTGGTACAACAGGCACACCATCACCTCAGACGTCATCACCTTTGACCTCAAAATCTACATCACCGGGTCAACCTGTCAACAGCCACAGATCTCCTCCAGGAAATCCTGGGTCTCCAACGATCACTGATCCATCTGAGGCAGTCACCAAGCCCTCGAGCGACTGATACCCCTCCTCCCAAACGTTCGCCAAGAATACCAGATGTTTTACGCCCACCTCAAAGCCTGTCCGACAGCGTCCAACTCTCCCACTTACCTGAAAGACTGTGTTACCATTACAAAAGACAAATAACTTGATGTTTTCAACAGTGTTCCGATGAAAGCATTGCATTTTGAGTGATAACTGCAATTACCAGAATACTGAAATTTTTATATGTGGAGAGAACATTTATTCGAATGCTGACTATTAACTTTCAGTCTCACATACATGCAAACACATTTTCTTTTAAAGAACAAAACATTTTTTTTTTACATTGATAGTTTATATGTCTGTGTGACTGCTCAAGAGAGTTGTTGGAGGCACACATTTGGAAATGCCCGAGGAAACAGTTTACTCTGTCATAATGAGTATTGATCTAGATTAGCATAAATTAAAAAGATAAAGTAGGTTTAGTGGTTGATTCAGTTTCAGAACGTGCACACACACACACACACACACACACACACACACACACACACACACACACAGAGAAGATAGAAGTGTAGATAACTTTTAAGAAGTTGATGTAGTATGGTGAACATTATTAATTTAAAAGAAAGATATTTACAGTGAGGTTTATTTTAAACAGTAATATTCTAGGGTAACTTACTCGTGTTTTAAGTTGGAGAGGGATGTGACTATAGCCAAGATCGAAAGTAGGCTTAACTGTATATTAATATTGATAAGCCTCGTTCTGACAAATATAATTCTTCTCCCTTCAGAGACTTCCGCCAGCTGGTTATCAACGGCTAAATAACAGAAGTGAAATAAACACTGATACACACGAGCTGTTTTCTGGGACTGTTTTGGTCATGTTTGATCAAACGAACATTCTGTAACATAACACACACACACACACACACACACACACACACACACACACTGAAGATAGAAGTGTACATAACTTTTAAGAAGTTGATGTAGTATGGTGAACATTATTAATTTAAAAGAAAGATATTTACAGTGAGGTTTATTTTAAACAGTAACATTCTAAGGGAACTTATTCGTGTTTTAAGTTAGAGAGGGATGTGACTATAGCCAAAGATCGAAAGTAGGCTTAACTGTATATTAATATTGATAAGCCTCGTTCTGACAAATATAATTCTTCTCCCTTCAGAGTCTTCCGCCAGCTGATTATCAACGGCTAAATAACAGAAGTGAAATAAACACTGATACACACGAGCTGTTTTCTCTAGGACACACACACACACACACACACACACACACACACACTTCCCTCCTTTCTCTTTCAGTGTGTTAAAACAAACAAACAAAAAAGAAAAAAAAAAACTTTGGAAACCTGTTTGGCCACACAATTTCGCCGTGTTTTGTATACTTGTTTGGCGAAAGTACGACGAATACGACGAGCTAAACAAACAAACAAAAAAAACAAAAACAAACAAACAGAAAGAAGGAAAGAAATACTCCGGAGCCGGAAGTTCTTGAGTGGTAAGCGCACTTGCGCAGAAAGCCGTGGCGAGGGCTTTGACCAATGAGCAACATCTCACGTTGCGCGCGCGGCGTTAAGCCGTGTGCAATTCTGTTTCGATGTCTTCCCCATTCCCCTGACACATCAGAAAAAGAAGAAAAGAAACCTGGTGAAAGAGAATGAATTAATGCCACAGCATGCTGATGAATCAGGTTTGTCATTCTTGTTGGGAGGAAGGTATTTTTGCCGTAGTAAATGCTAGAGAAGGTTGTTTACAAAGCTCAACGTAAGTACGCCTTTGCGTGAGAAGTGTTCACTGACGGTCAGGTAAACAAGCAGACGAACTCCGAGAGTACGACACATGGGTTCGAAGATGTCGGACCGGCTAACTTGTAGTTATATCAAAGGAGCCACATCGTGCTGACACGTGACACAAGTGGCAGACCAGTGCGAGGGCCTCCTGTTAATAGGAGACAGTTCTGCCCCAGCAGTGCGACAGAACGGCCGTAGACGGTAACGACGGCAATGACGGCTTCGACAGTAGCACCAGTACCACTGCTAGGCCTGGAGACTGACACTGACAGAGAGATAGTGACAGGCTCGACTTAGTAGTGGTGCCATTGAAGGGCTTAGGAAAGATCCTGACGAAACCCCCAAGCCAGTGCCTGGACTGACCCGGTAAGGTAGAGTGTGTGTGAATGTGCAAGTGCTTATTATTTAAACAAACTTCTCCAAAGTGTATAGAGAACACTTTATTGGTGTCAAGAATGGAATATACTTGGCACTTTTCATTAACTAGTACAACCCTAGCTGTAATGTGTTGGTTGTGTTTTTACACAGTAGACCAGATACTTATTGCACTCAACACCAGCACTTACCAGCCGCTTGATAAAAGGGGGAAAGATTTATTTGGTAGACCATAGGCTGAATATAATAAACACAGTCTCTGGATTGAGCAGTGCAGCTTGTGTGTTTAAGGAACAGGAGGGGGATTTACATTATCCATGATGATGTCCATTCCATGTGGTAAACCCAGTGACGAACAACAGCTTGCACCGATTGATTTTGGAATGCAGCAGCGGGCCATGGGAGACTGAATAGAGCCCCCCCAAATGGCCAGTGCATTGGGGGGAAGAAAAGAAAAAGAGTACTCGGATGCCCACATGGAGTGAGCAGCAGTCCATGGAGGACTCTTGGACCTCTCTTCACTTGAAGGCAAGCAAAAGCATGTATCAATCCCCCGTCCACACTCCATTATCTCGCTTTTTTCCTCTCTAAACTGTTGATGTGAGTTGGAAATGGATTGAAGCTCTTCACGAGGGCATTATTTCTCCAGTAGGTTTAGAGGAAGGTTGTGTACAGGCGGCACACCATAAATTAATGCATTGGGGCCGCGCTTAAGGAGTCAGGAAATAAAATGCTGACATTTAGTGTCTCAGAGAGAATTGTTATGGTCTCTGAAAGTTGATTCTCCTTTTCCTTCACATACTGGTCAAGATGCATGCTAGATGCTTGAGGGCAGACAGATTGATATGAAAAGAAGGGCACTATTTGGGGCAGACCAGCTGGTAACAAAAGAAGGGCACTATTCTGGGGCAGACCAGCTGGTAACAAAAGAATGGCACCATTTGGGGTAGACCAGCTGGTAACAAAACAGGTGAGTGGACAGGCCTCAGAATGGGATGTCCAGCTAAAGAATGGCTCATTATTTCTAGATTGTGAATGATGATGTCGGTAGAACACCTTCAAAACAGAATTGTTCAGGGTTGTCTGTCTGATGTATAATCAGTTTTAAGCTTTGGCTCAGATTTATGTTAAGCCTCAGAACACTTCATGCATGAACTTTATTTGGTGCATATTGCTAATTATGGCGTGTGTCAAAGGGAAATGCAGACAAGATACCACACATGTACACAAACACACGTCCCTGACACAGAACATGCATGCACACTCACTCTCTTGCACACTTGCACATATACTCGCTCACTGACACAAACCACAGCCACAACGCCACCACCACCACCAGTTCTATCACATGTTACACACACACACACACACACACACACACACACACACACACACACACACACACACACACACCATGTTGCCCCCACACATGCACGCACACAGGAACTGTATTCGAAGTTTCCATCGTTTGGAAGAATTTTCATCAATGGTTCCAAATCTGAGGAGGAGGCTGCCTCTGCTGTGTATTGTGCAACAGACCCTTCTCAGGGATGTTCTGAACACATTCCCACTGACAGCTCCATCCACACACTGCTGAGTTGACAGCCTTAGTCCTGGCTCTTGAAATGGTCTCTAAATTGGAACATGAAGATTTCCCCATTTAGTCAGACTCGCTTTCTGTTTTGGAGACCACTGCCAGCCATTATTCTCCATCACCCACAACTGCTGAAATTATTTGAACTGTACACCTCCCTGAAATCGGATGGATGCAACATAGATTTTGCTTGGGTTCTCAGCCATGTGGGCATTTGTGGCAAGGAGCTGGTTGGTCAACTTGCCAAGAGTGCCACAAGGAAAGAGTTGAGAAGATTGTCTGTCCCTTCCATTGATCTGAAACCCAAAGCCCAGGCTTATTTCAAGAGGTGTCTATCCCTCACACTGATCTGAAACTGAAAGCCCATGCTTATTTCAAGAAGTGTCTGTCCCTCACATTGATCTGAAACTCAAAGCCCAGGCTTATTTTCAAGAAGTGTCTATCCCTCACACTGATCTTAAACCCAAAGTCCAGGCTTATTTCAAAGAAGTCTGGCAAAAGGAATGGCACTCGCAGAAAGATAACAAACTAAAACTATTTAAAATCCATCCAAACCTGAAAGAGTTTTTACCATGTTACTGAGGCGGGCGTAAAGAAGAGACGGTCTTGTGCCGTTTGCATACAGGCCACTCCTTTTAAACTCATTCTTATCTTTTAAAAGGTGAAGAAGCTCCTTGATGCATTCCATGTCATGCAACACTCGCAGGGAAACGTATTCTTTTAGACTGTTGGGACTTGCATGATGTAAGACACACATATGTTTACAGCAGATTCCATGAAAACCTTGTTCAGGGATGTCACACCTATTGTGATCTTTGAGTTTCTCAGCATTAGCATTTTTCATGTGATCTAAGATTTTACGGAGGAAACATTTTTAAACCAAAGTCCCAGTGTGTTTTAGAATGTGTATTTTTAAAGGTTGTGCGAGTGAGAGGTTTTTTTTTTTTTTTTAAATTAATTAATTAATTTATTTTTTTGAATAATGACTTCAGTTGACTTCAGTGCAGTGACAGTCCTGACATGGCCCTTCGTGGTCGGCTGGGTTATAAGCAACGTTACCTTACCTCACCTTCATCTGGATTTATTTTGGCAAAGCAGTCATGCCCACTGAGCTTGCAACTCTTATTTTCATGCCTGATTTAAGATATTCAGGATTCTGGTATGTCCTTGAGTCTGTTACCCCAGTGAATTGTTGATACTACATACATACATACATATATATATATATATATATATATATATATATATATATATATCTCATCTCAAATCAGATCAGAGAGCCACTCAGAACTCTAAAAATGCTCAACCAAAAGGGAGTGGAATAAGTTTAAAAGTATGATTTAAAAGGGGACGAGAGCAATAGCTCGAAACAATTTGTCGGTTTTTAACCTCCATTTTAAATCATACTTTTAAACTTATATATATATATAGGGTTTATTTGAACCTGTTTCAGAAAGATTTTGAAAGATAGTCTATACATTTCACATGACTTGATTTTTGCTTTCACTAGAAATTGTACTTACGATTTAATAATCTTTATTTTCTTAGGAAATGTATTGTTTTTTTTTCTGGACTCTTCAAGAACTACATGTGCGGGGTTCAAGGTTAAAATCCCATTCTGAATATCATTTTGTAATGCACCAGTAACCTCCACCTCACCCACATGCCACTCTTGCCCCTTCCTCCTGAGATACAGGGTTGCAGTCTGAACTTTGTGCTGGAAGAATCAGGACCGAATAAGTTTCAGTTGAACTTGAAGTGAAAAAAAAAATGTAGTTTTCCATACAAAGGAAGTTTTTTTTTTTTTTACACCAGATGCATAAATTCTGGTCACCACAAATTATTTCTTGAGATCAAACTGCAAGCTGTCTTGATAGGTTTCAGAAGTGGTAAATACAAATCATAGCCAGCAAACGTTATTTCTGCCTCCGGTTTCTTTGATATGTCATATAGTGTGAACTCGGTTGCATGCAGGCCGGTAACATTCATGTCACTTTAATGGTGTCCTTGTGGATTGCATGGTGAAAAGGAGGCAAGGTGTCTCCAAATGCCCAGACTGTACTTACCAAAGGTGTAGAAACCCATCGGTGTCAGTGCGTCTGAGGGAGAAGTAGAAGGGGGGGGGGGGGGGGAATAAAAGAGAAAACAGGGTGGATGGGGTGGGGGACAGGATGGAAGAGTGAGTGGGAATGAAAGACAAGAGAAGAGGGGGGGGGGGGGGGGGGGGGGGCAAGTGAAGTTTAAATGGAAGGAGGGGTAAGATGGGGAGGGGTGGTGGTGTGGAGAGAGGAGAGAGTGCATGCATGATCAAACCTGCTCTTCATATGCTGAAATCACAAGATGCCCTCTCTCCTGTTTTTACTACACAGTAGATGGACAGATCCTGGAACTGAGGTACAGACTGGCAGTAGCTGCAGCAAGGAATTCACTTCATCCTGCGCACCAGCTGCCTGCTCTGCACCACCGACCACTTGAAGCAGGTACTCCACAGTGATTTGTTAAGTGTTTTTTGACTGTTGCTTTCAATTAGCCAGGGTTATAGAACAACCTAAAACAAAGAAAATTATGTAAACTTTATATCCATAGCTTAATTAGGAGTGAAGTTACGATTTTCATATTCAATTTTCTTACGACAGTTGGAATACCCCTTAATGAAGGGCCATGTTCGGAGGTCTGTAACTGGGCCATGTGGCAGTTGACATGTCTGAAACCAGGGGTGATACGCTGAATGTTTCCAGACCCTGAGGCTCTTACAGGGTCAGAATACCACACTTTTAAAAATGACAAAATCTTCATTTCAGCTTTTTTTTTTTCCCCCCATATCGGCAACCAGTTTATGAAATGACACATCTCTACTTTATTTGACATACAAGCATGTAACTTGTATCAAAATGATCAGGATAACAAGATCTATCTAATAAGAAATTTGAACATGTCAACACAATTGTACACCCCCATCCCACCTCCACCCCACCCCCCCACCTCTTTTACCTAACTTCTTGTGTGCCTTCTAAACGTACACAAATTCAATATATCTGCTTGGTATGATCTTATGAAGACATATGACTGACATTTGTATCAAAAGTAATGTTCTGAAGATTAAAAAGAAACTGCCTCCCCCCCCATCCCCTCCCTGCTCCTCTCCCACCCCCTTTCCTCCACTCCACCCTAATTCTCCAGTGCCTATGCTTTCCATATATTGGTGAAATTTATCTGTATGATTGCCAAGAAATACTCAATATAACAATGTCATTACAAACTAAATGCGCTTATCCTTTTAGTTTTTACCCTGATTCCACACCCCCTTACCAGCAGGAACTGAACAACAAACTTCAGAGTTTTACTTCATTGTAGTTGAAAGCCTGAAGAATTGCTTGAGAATATAATTTTGGAAATCTAACATGAAAAGTTTCAGACTTATTTTTTACTCTGAACTTTCCAATCAATACTGACACTGAAACAACATGGGAGTGACTCCTCTTTCTAATTAGTGTACTATTTTTAGAATCGACAACTATCCCGACAAGCATAGTGGAGGAAGGCAAAGGAAGGGACAGGAGTGAGATGTGCATATGCTAGCCAAGGCTCGCAGCTAATCAGTAAACAGTCCCAACTTTCAACACACGCTGACACAGTCACAATCACCATCAACAGTACAAAAGAGTGTATGCAAATGAAAGATGAATAAAAGATTTTGTCTGTTTTTTTTTGTTTTTTTTTTTTTTTTGGTTAATTTTCAAACATTTGGAGAAAATAATGGTCAAATGAGGGTTAACACCCCACTGTCTGTTAGTCATGGAGATAAAGTTGTGTATAATTGGCCCTATGTCGAATGAACAGTAATTACAGTGGGCTTAGTTAGCTTATCGGTGATGATGCAAAGCGTCAAGTCTCTATAGCAGTCTTGAGTGCCTTGCTTTTGATTGGTCTGTAAAATGTTGACCAGAACAAGGCTCATTGTAGCAGACCCTAACTGCATAGTTTGGAGTACCTGGGTTAAAAAAAAAAAAAAAAAGTAAAAATAAACTGAGTTAGGATGTCATTCAATTGATAAATCATAAAGATACTAATCCATTTCATTCAGTCTCTCTCACACACACACACACACACACACACACACACACACACACACACACACACACACACACAGAGTGACACACACACTTGCACACATACATACATATCACCATCACTGCCAATGACAATGGAGTACATTAGGTAAATGTTTTAAAATCGCTGCTAGATTCATTTGATAAAGGAAATGTAAGCACACAATTAATGTTCTGTACGTTTTCCTTCTGCTGCTGTGCCAGTTTCCCGCTGTTCATTCGACATAGGGCCTTGAATGCGTTGTTGGACAAGGTCACGTGACCTATTAAAATTTGATATTTAAGTCAAACAGGAAAGATCTTGTTAGAAGAATCGACAGAAAATAAACCTTGAAATGATACAAACAACATCTGTAACATATACATAAAATCTAAGCAGGAGGTTTGATTGGTGTAAAATACTAAATGCATACTCCTCTCATTAAAACGACCTCACCATCATTTTGGTCTGATGTTTCGGTCACCAAACAAAAACAAAGCAATGTTGAAAAATATGACGGTAATATAGTTAAATCGTGATGTAAAACTGTCAGAAAAAAGTCGCGCAGCTTACCATTCAAAATAGCTGGAACTGCGTGCTTTGAAGATGACTCGTCGATATTTGAAAGATTCGGTTGAGCATTTATGGGTCGCATGCCATTTTGCCCGCCATTTTGATTTTCAAGTTGACATTGAAGCTGCACCACGGCTTGTTTCGTAGCTTTGCGCTCTGCAGGATTTGAACAAAAACGTAAAATTTTTACTCTGTTGAAGTTTAAGCCCTGAAGATTTGAGTGAGTGGATTAGTATGAATGTCATTCTTGGTTTCATTCCAGAAATTTTACATGAAAATATTTAAACGATTTTTTACTCTGAATTTTTTAATCAATGCCTACACTTTGCACACGAAACTTTGCAGGGATGACTCCTCTTCCTGTTTAGCATACTATTTTCAGAACTACTTACGGTCCGACCACGTGTATAGCCGACGACCAAAGGCAGTGAACGGAGCCAGACGCGCACATGGCGGCCGACGCTCACGGCTATTCGGGGTAACAGCGCAAACTTTCAAACTTTCAACACACGCTTACACACACACCACATCAAAAATACAAAAGACAATGTATGAAAATAAAGATAAGGTTTTGTCAGACGTAGTTTTCTTTCTAGATTAATTAATAAACAATTGTAGAAAATAACAGTTGAATGTGGGCCAACAGCATACTGCTTCTTAAGTCATAGAAAGAAAGTTTGGAGTATGTAATTAATATGAGCCCAGTAGTTTTGCAGTTTTATGACACTTGCTCTAAAACCGGCACAAGATCTGTCACTGCTTTTATCCACCAATAAGATGATGTTCTCTGTAAGGTGAATGGGTCAGGATCAAAGAAATGAAAGACCGCTTTATAACCTGAAGGAAACAGGCTGTTGACATGGTGACAACATGATGTTCTCTGTAAGGTGAATGGGTCAGGATCAAAGAAATGAAGACCGCTTTATAACCTGAAGAAAACAGGCTGTTGACATGGTGACAACATGATGTTCTCTGTAAGGTGAATGGGTCAGGATCAAAGAAATGAAGACCGCTTTATAACCTGAAGAAAACAGGCTGTTGACATGGTGACAGCATGATGTTCTCTGTAAGGTGAATGGGTCAGGATCAAAGAAATGAAGACCGCTTTATAACCTGAAGAAAACAGGCTGTTGACATGGTGACAGCATGATGTTCTCTGTAAGGTGAATGGTCAGGATCAAAGAAATGAAGACCGCTTTATAATCTGAAGGAAACAGGCTGTTGACATGGTGACAACATGACTTTCTCTGTAAGGTGAAGGGGTCAAGGTCAAAGAAATGAATATACTGCTGTATAATCTGAAGAAGAAAACAGGTGACGCCAAGTGTTAATGCGTTGTGTGCAGCTCTAGCTCTGAGAATTCTGGGGTTGCTGATGTCGAGCGAGCTGCATCTGCAGCTGTTGTTTTCTCATCACGGGGGTTACATGTTGCTGATGGCTTTGGCCAGAAACACTAACGCCAACATAGGTCAACAGGTCAAGGCCACCTTGGGGACCATCATGAAAGGTGGGTGGGGGGTTGTGACATTTTTGACATGCACTGTCACACTGGATCTGTTTCTGATTTCTGAGGCCTTGCTTTCCACCTTGATAAGAAGACTGTCGTCAGCCGGACTAGCACATGACTTGCCTGGTATTTATCGAAACTTGATAAGAAGTCTGTCGTCAGCCGGACTAGAACATGACTTGCCTGGTATTTACCGAAACTTGATAAAAAAAAAAAAAGTCTGTCGTCGGCCGGACTAGAACATGATTTGCCTGGTATTTATCAAAATTTGATAAGAAGTCTGTCGTCGGCCGGACTAGAACATAACTTGCCTGGTATTTATCAAAACTTGATAAGAAGTCTGTCGTCAGCCAGACTAGCACATGACTTGCCTGGTATTTATCAAAACTTGATAAGAAGTCTGGCGTCAGCCGGACTAGCACATGACTTGCCTGGTATTTATCGAAACTTGTCTTCACTCAGGTTCTTTTGTTTTTAGTCAGGCCTGTAAACTGCATGTCAATTAGATTGTTGGTAAATCACACTACAATCATGCTCAAAATTTGGCTGCAGTCACCTGTATTGTTAGTCACACTACAATCGTGGTGGAAGTAAGTGTGAAGTTATGTGTACTGTTGCTGGTCACACTGTAATCATGCTCAGAATTTGCCTGCAGTCACCTGTATTGTTGTCGGTCACATTTCGGTCATGCTCAGATTTTTTTCTACGATCACATGAATTGTTAATTGGTAGCTGCAGCAGTCAGCGATCTGACCACGCACCCAGCGGAAAGTTCTACTGATGTTCTCAAGTGTCTCATTAATCAACAAAGCATGCACCTACAGACACAAAACTTAATGTGAGATAAAGAGGAAGGTTTATAGTAATTATACTTTAAATCTATTATATTTGTTTTATTGCTTGTGAGGAGTGAATTAGGAAAGCGTCGGTACAAAAAGAGGAAAGTTTTGTGCTCCACACACCCTGGCATACAATCCGTGCCGAAGTCCAGAAACAGTTCGTCAACTCAGTCGTGTTGGGCAATTTTTCCTACGCAAGCTACATGTTCGAAAGTACTATCATTGGAAAGCTAATATCGTGCTCTTTACAATGATACGCTGTGAGAGGCGCAAATATTTATCAATCATTTGATGTTTTTCAAGTTTAAAATTTTAAACCTTATGTACACTAACTTTAGACCAACATACTTTGGACTTGTTGGAAAGCTCAAATTTTTCTTTTTCCAATTGTATGCAAATGAGTCTTGTACCAAACACAGGGATTTGGCCTTCACACTGAAAAGCGAGGTGCCCATTGGTTACGAGAGAAAGTCAAACTCACACAATGCCTGTCGCTGAGGCTGAGAACGGGGACGCTCAATATTGACAGAATTCTGATTTTCCTTGGCAAATTCTTCCATAACACTTGTGATTATGCTTTTGAGTACCAATTCATGGAAGATACAAAAAATGTGTTGTTCTAGTCAGTATAAAATGTTTAATTTCATCGCCAATCGATTCCCAGTTGGCAGATTTGGCCATGAGTGAGTCAGTGCTGATGAGGGTTCTTGAATTGTGTTCTGTTTAACAAAATCTGGCTTTGTTACCCAAAAATTGATACATAGATTGGTTTTGTAATAGAACAAAAGCTACAGTTTTTAAGTTTCGCAAATATGGTATGCGTTTTTATATATTTTTAAACAATATTTTCTTGGTGAATGAAGTTATGTCAAGGGAAGTCACTCTGAAATGTCTGTTATCAGATCGTCTGCTCAGAGATGGAGACCATTACAATGCATAATTTGACATATAACATAGGTATAAGAGAAATAAAATGAAAAAAAAAAAACGAAAAAAAAAAACATAGTAAAAGCATATCTGAAAATGTTTAAAGGAATTAGATGGAAATTTTTTTCCACTGCTGTAAAGATATATCTAGTTTTAAATATGCAGCACTCCTGTCTCACCTGTCGATTATGAAAAATGCCAATTAACATTTTTACTTGGTCTTTTATTCAGTTACTTGAAATTGCACTTTCCACTCCACACACATAGACATATACAGAACCTCACACACACACACACACACACATACACACATATGCACACGCACACACACACACACAGATTGAGTTTTAATATTTAACAGTTTCATGCACATGATGTAAATAGGAGACAAAAGAAGAAAATGAGGGGAAAAATGAAAGACTAGAAAGAAAAAGAAAGAAAGAAAGCACAAAAAAGAAAGAAAAGAAAAAGAAGCTTTAAGCTTTCAGTGTGTATGTGTGTCACTGTGTGTGTGTGTGTGTGTGTGTGTGTGTGTGTGTGTGTGTGTGTGTTTTTTCGTGCGTGCAAGATTCCATTGTGAGTTGTGACTCAGATTTTAGATATGTGTTTGTTTGAGTACACACAAAAGAAGCTTTCAAGGGTGTGTGTGTGTGTGTGTGTGAACAAACACAACAAGGAAGTTTTCATACAGATGAGCTTTGTATGAGCGCACTCATTTGTTCATGAATTTTGCACGTTAATAATTGTTATTCATGTTTTTTATTTCAGAAGATGATATATTTGCTGCTAATTGTAAAGTCTTGCAGATAGCAAACTGCTGTTAGGAAAATCACAACTCTGAAATGTTCAAAAGAAGGGGATGTGTGATTGTGTATTTGGACATCACTCTTTCTGTTACAACATAGTTGGAATTGATCTAGTTACTAGTGAGTCACTGACAACATTTAACACATTGAAATGTCCAGTAACCCCAACCTCCGTTTTACCCCAAAACAACAACACACACACATATGCACGCACATAGAGAGATATATATCTAGAGAGAGAGATATCATCACATTCTTGTGATGCTTTGCATATTTTGAAAAATTAACAAGAATTGCACCATCTTGCATGTACCCAAATCTCAAGTGAATCAATCAAATGGGTTAAAAGAGATTTTTTTTTTTCTAACCATGTTCAGGTATTTCACGTTGCCCATGTCTTCACCATAAAACTGGTTTTTACTGAAATGTGAAAGCTGTTTTTAACATGAAAATATCTTTGGATCAATGAGAAAAACATTAAAATGGAATACAAAGCATTCTGTGTCAAAGCATAGTTAGGGTTTTTCTTGTACTGTAATAGTAGGTGAGCTATGGACAACACAGTGTGTCAAATGCATGATGTCAACATGTTGCATGTTGAATTCTTCAGTATAGAAAACATGTGTAAAATGATCACATTCTATGCTATGGACTGTACACTTACGTTAAATAAGAAGCATTGCTTTGTCTTCCATGTGCCAAAATGTCATGGAAATCTGTCAGACAGTTCAAAAGTTATGTTTCTTCTAACCTTGTTGGTGCATATGATGCTGATCATGTCCGCAACTGACAGATTTGCATTTCTCTGAAGTGTGAAGGCTGGTTTTACCATGAAAATAAATTCAGATCAATGAGAACAAAATTACTGCTTAACTACAGTCAAACTGCAGATACTGACACTCTTCAGTGGTGGTGTTTGGAAATTGTAGTGCCCTCTGTTGGTCCAATTCGACCATTTTCAAATTTGTGATTTTTTTCCAACTTTTACTCGCACTTACTTTTTTAAATCAAGGAAATTTTGCTTGAAATTTGGAACACAGCTTTTCCAGGTACTGGAAATGCTGTCCTGTTAAGACTGGATTTGGCAGTGAAAGAAAAACTGTGGTTTTGGAGTGGCTAAAAATGGGCCATATTTGACTTTTGGGATCATTTTCGCCACCCCCTATCTTTAAACGGCCATAACTCTGGACCTAATGAAGATATTCACTTACTTTTTTGTGTGAAATGTTTCTTTTTTAAAGTTGTGTAAGAATATAAAAAAATGAAGTTTTTTTTCCTCTCTTTAGAAATGTTAGCTGCCACTACATAATGTTAGCCATATCACAAATGTGTTCAGAATGTGTTGTGAGTCATGTTCATTATTAGTCATATCACAGGCATGCTCAAAATTTGCGTACGGCCACACACCATGTTGTGGGCCACATTACAGGCATGCTCATAGTAGGTTGTGTCCTGTGTGTGCTGGGTCAGACTGGCACCACTGAACACTAACAGAAAGTGACTCAACGGCTGTGCAGCATTGGCTCCGGTGGGTTTCCTTACGATGACCTGATACCGACTGCTCCCTGTGGACTGCCAGCACAGAGTCCAGGGCAGGACCAAGCTGGGTGGAGCTGTGTATGGAAGAGGTGGGCTGAGCAGCCCACCATTAAGACCACTGAGGCTGGGGTGACACACGGAAATGTAGACAGCGTCGATGAAGTGTCTCCTGGAGGTGGTCCTGTTCCACAGAGGTGACAGACCTGGAGCAGAGACGCAGGAGGATGAGGCTGCCTTTGTGAGCTTGCCCAGGGAAGACCTGTTGACCCTTCTCTTGGACGAGGGGTTTTAGTCTTTTACAGCCAGGAGACATCACCACAATATCAGTCTGCCCCCTACGGACCTCTTTAGTACTTCTGTTGTGTTTGACATGGGTGACGCTTCAGGAAGCCATGCTGCTCATCGCCCAGAATCTGTTCTCCTGTAGGCAGTCAGCTGGCTCACAGTGGTGTCTTCCTGGATTACCCAGAATCCTTTCTCCTCCAGGCAGTCAACAGGCTCACAGTGGTGTCCTGTAGGCAGTCAACAGGCTCACAGTGGTGTCTTCTAGGCAGTCAACAGGCTCACAGTGGTGTCCTGTAGGCAGTCAACAGGCTCACAGTGGTGTCCTGTAGGCAGTCAACAGGCTCACAGTGGTGTCCTGTAGGCAGTCAGGCTCACAGTGGTGTCTTCTAGGCAGTCAACAGGCTCACAGTGGTGTCCTGTAGGCAGTCAACAGGCTCACAGTGGTGTCCTCTAGGCAGTCAACAGGCTCACAGTGGTGTCCTGTAGGCAGTCAGGCTCACAGTGGTGTCCTCTAGGCAGTCAACAGGCTCACAGTGGTGTCCTGTAGGCAGTCAACAGGCTCACAGTGGTGTCTTCTAGGCAGTCAACTGGCTCACAGTGGTGTCCTGTAGGCAGTCAACAGGCTCACAGTGGTGTCCTGTAGGCAGTCAACAGGCTCACAGTGGTGTCCTGTAGGCAGTCAACAGGCTCACAGTGGTGTCCTCTAGGCAGTCAACAGGCTCACAGTGGTGTCCTCTAGGCAGTCAGGCTCACAGTGGTGTCCTGTAGGCAGTCAACAGGCTCACAGTGGTGTCCTGTAGGCAGTCAACAGGCTCACAGTGGTGTCCTGTAGGCAGTCAACAGGCTCACAGTGGTGTCCTCTAGGCAGTCAACAGGCTCACAGTGGTGTCCTCTAGGCAGTCAACAGGCTCACAGTGGTGTCTTCCTGGGTTCCGATTCATATGGAGCCAGTGGCTGAATGACAGCCTGATAATTTACACCTGGCCTGAAAACAGGTATCAGTGTTGGAAGTACACACCAATGTCTCTAGCACCGGTCATACCAAAAGACAGCTGAGACTGCTATGAACACTGTCAACACAGACCCTCGTTCTGCTCTGTGTTCCCAGTTAACACTGCGGTCACAGCACTGAAATTCCCTCAGGACACCTGATTTTGAGCATTTTTAATTAATTTTCCATAAAAACCTACATCCAAGAGTGACTTTTATTTTTGTACAGTGAAATAAGAGCTGTCTTTTATCTTGAATATAAAAGTTGTAAAAGCCAGAATGACTATTTTGTTGTTTTGATTGAATTGGAAATGACATACTTTGAACAGGCAGCACTGATTCAGTGCTTGAAGACGCCAACGGTTGGGTCGGTTTCTCTTCAAATTAACCAATCAACTTGACTGTTAGTAGCTTGCTAAGTGGTGTGATATGATGTGGGAAGGACTGTATCTGTACGCTGATACCACTGGTTAAAAATTCTCAGTGAAATTCAATCATGTTTATTTTTTAGAAGACCATCATTCTTGCGACATGTCCTGAGCGACAGATCACTTGCCGCGAGTATTTTGGCCTGGCATCGCCAAGTGGCAAGTCGGGCGCTGTGATCATTCTCATGGCGTGTTGCGAAAAAAGTCAGTGGTGTGCCATTGTGGGAGAAAGGAACAGATCCTATTCAGTGAACTTTTGTTTGTTTCAGGCTGGAGGTTTTAACAATGGAAGTCAAGGGGGACAACAAAGGCGAGCCTCAGTGCCACTCCATCATTGGGAAAGCTGTCCCGCCGATGTGTCCACCCCGCCAGGAGAAATTTGGGAGCTTGTAAGAGTTGTTTTCTCTTAGTTTGTGTGTCAATCTGTAGTGTAGTGAGGTTCTGTGATTGAATGACTGGGCATCCACAGGGCAAGCATCTTCAGCTCTGGTTGTAGTCGTTGCATGGAGGTCCCTCCTCAAGATTAACTGGCTTCTAGGATTTGTAATCAATCTGCTCTGTAGATGGCTCTGGAATTGTGTGTGAACTCCTCCTTCAGGGGACCCTAGCAAGTGCTTTCAGGATCATCAGTGTACAGGTTCCCCCCTCCCCACTTCACATCACTTCATCACAAGCCTTTTGGCTGTTTTCCCCTGGGACAGCATGTTGGATTAGCGTGGCATCTCCCCATTTGCTGTGTGCGTGGATGGGTTGTTCTCAAAAACGTGCTGTTTCTGTGACATGAAGACCCCAAAGTACATTTCACTGCAGGTACATGTCTGTGTGTCACACAGCGGAGCGTTCCAATGTACATGGTATTATAAAGAGAAGAAGACAATTGGTCAGTTATAAAAAGAAAGACAATTGGTCCATTATAAAAAGAAAAAGACAATTGGTCAATTCATCTTATTGTCGCAGATGATTAAAAGAATTTTTTTTTTTTTCTGCTGTGTTATGGTTGTGATGGGAGCCGCCGCCCCCCCCCCCCCCCCACCCAGGGAAAAAAAAACTTTGAAGCCTTTAAAAGCAATATGCTGTGTAAAACCTGGTATAACTTATTTGTAATCCCAAGAATGTGAGGTTCCCGTATGAAAAGAACTTGAAGAATGATGGTGAGTGTGTATTTTTCTGTCATTAGAATGATGGTGAGTGTGTTTTTGTCATTAGAATGATGGTGAGTGTGTATTTTTCTGTCGTTAGAATGATGGTGAGTGTGTTTTTCTGTCATTAGAATGATGGTGAGCGTGTATTTTTCTGTCATTTTCAAGTCACACATTCATGTTCCATGTGAGCAGTAACTTCACATGGTCACTTTTCATAAGGATTGAAACACACAGCTCAGGTGAGGCACGCTTTATTTCGTAAGGATTGAAACACACAGCTCAGGTGAGGCATGCATTATTTTCATAAGGATTGAAACACACAGCTCAGGTGAGGCATGCGTTATTTCATAAGGATTGAAACACACAGCTCAAGTGAGGCACGCATTATTTCATAAGTATTGAAACACACAGCTCAGGTGAGGCACGCATTATTTCATAAGTATAGAAACACACAGCTCAGGCAAGGCACACATTATTTCATAAGGATTGAAACACACAGCTCAAGTGAGGCACACATTATTTCATAAGGATTGAAACACACAGCTCAGGTGAGGCACGCATTATTTCATAAGGATTGAAACACACAGCTCAGGCGAGGCACGCATTATTTCATAAGGATTGAAACACACAGCTCAAGTGAGGCACGCATTATTTCATAAGGATTGAAACACACAGCTCAAGTGAGGCACGCATTATTTCATTGCCTTGCACTCATCAAATGCAATGCATGCATTATTTCATATGCTTGCACTCATAAAATACTATGCAGCTTTCCCAAGGTAATGTGCTGTGTATTGCATTTGATTATTTAGTAAAAACACAAGTCCGTTACTGCTGTGACATGGAATCAAATTCTACAAAACAACATTAGAATAATTAACTTGTAAAAGATTAAAAAGATATGAAGTCAGTCCACTGATAAAGGTTATCAATTTAGAGTCGGTTACAGTTGTAACCTGGAATCCAAATCTACAAAGCAGCCCGACTCGGAAACCAACAATGTTGTAGCAGTGGTAGGGATGTTTCGTGCGTGTTATCTTTCACCTAAAACTAAAAGTCTGAAGTGCTTACAAACATGATGGATACATATTTACACATGTTATCTCACAAAGACACAAAACACACATGATGGGCCTACACTACTTGCCCTGTCCCCACCCCTGCTGGTGACTTTCCATTTGCCCCTACCATCTCCAGTGCACACGTTCTTCCATCCCTCTCTCGCCCCATCACCTCTCTCTCTCACTATCACTCCCGCTGTACATGGCAAATGTGAGTCAAAAATAAAGCAGCTGAAAAAAGAACAATAAAATTCAGGAAGATGAAACGAGAAAAATCAGTGTAATTGCCACAATGGCCATGCCTCGCCCACACACGCGCAGTCGCATACACCTGCACATGAGACTCGACCTGTCCGGGCACAACCACAATCTGACTCCAATCACACAAATATCACTATAAAGTTTTCACAAAAATTTCCCCCTGGCCAACAACCTCAGCGGAGTTTTTTATATTTATTTCTTTTTTCTCTCCAAAGTGCATTAAGTCACATCAAGATTGCCCTTCACTTTGACCCATACCTATTATTTTACTTCCACTTACTTTTTGTTCTACACTATTGTCATTTCCATAAATTCATGACATGGGTCGGGACATATGGGGACTCGGATCCCAAAGATTCAAAATCATATATTTTTCTTTCCTCTCTCAGATGCACCGAATTCCACTCGGAACTCCTTCCCGGCGCAGCGGGATACCTAATAAAGTCCTCCCGACATAGCGGGGTAACAAATAGATTCCTCCCGGTACAGCGGGGTAACAAATAAATTCGTCCCGATACGGCAGGGTAATAAAATCTTCCCAGGCTACTGGTCCATCCGACTCCCGTCAATGTTTCCCTGAACTGGCGACTGGCTGCTCTCTGACTTGTTTCGGGACTCCAAAATCCACAATATATGGTCCCTAAGTGTACTTGGGTCTGGCCCCCAGCCCAGTACCGCAGCCTACGTATCCAACTTGGGCCATTTCATTTCATCTTTATAGGCAAACAACAACAAACAAAAAACATCACAATAACCAAACCATGGCCTACACTGGGGTCATGACACCCCCCTCCCCAGGGCAAGAATTACCCAAAGGGGAATTTGTCCAAACATAGGGGGGCAGATCATCAGCAATCAGAATATAACAAAAATACAAATATGAAAGCAGGTCCTCTGAAACATAAAGCCCAACGCAGAAGGCGGCTATTTTTCGTCTTTGAAGCTCTGAAAAACGTGAGTGGCCAATGATCGGTTTGTAATACAAACTGCCGTCCTGGAGAACCTGGAGAACTTCTCTAACACCCATAAAATAGCGAGACACTCTCGTTCAGTAGTGGAGTATCTTTGTTGGGGTTGAGAGAACAGTTTACTGGCATACTGTACAGGGTGGAGTAAGCCATTTCTCTCCTGCCTGAGACAAGCCCCCATGCCAGTACTGCTCGCATCTGTGCGCAAGACAACATCCTGAAAAAGATCTGGGAGGAGGAGGACTGGGAATCTATTCAAAATGCTCTGCACTGTCTCTGGGCACTTTTGACAGTCATCAGAAGAAGGTTGCGTGTCCGATTATTCAATATTGATCTCAAAACAAAAGAACACCGAATTATACAATTAATCCAAACTGGATCCACATATCCACTTACCCTGTGTACTTGGGTCTGGCCTCCAGCCCAATACCGCAGCCTACATATCCAACTTGAGGCTTAACCCCTCTCTAGGTCAAGCCTAGTTACATTTACATACATTTGCTGTCTTCTTTCTTGACAGCTTGACCAGTGCAGCAATGAATGACGATTTCTCATCCAGTCGCCTCAGCAGGTGAACACCCCTGAGTTCCACTCTTTTTTCCTACACCCAGGGACCGTATTCACTCTCAGTTAACCTCACTCACTGTCTACCCAAAACTCTAAAAATGGCCATTTCATTTCATCTTTATAGGCAAACAATCACAAACAACAAAAAACATCACAATAACCAAACCATGGCCTACACTGGGGCATGACAGTAACGATATAGTTTTATTGGCTAAAATTGTCATGGTCACAGACATCAAATCAGTGTTATGATATACAATTTTATTCACTAAAAGTGTCATGGTCACGGACATCAAATCAGTGTAATGATATACAATTTATTTCACTAAAAGTGTCATGGTTACAGGCATCAAATCATGGGTTGACCATCACTCTGTTGATCTAGTGCACCTTAAAAAAAAAGAAAAGCATTGAATGAAAGAAATGTGATGTATATCTTATTTGTTTATTATGGCTTTGAAATAAAACATCTGTCCGTTGTTGGCTTATTTCACACACGCACACACTGATTTTTTTTTTTTTTTTTTTTTTTTTTTTTTTGAAGAGGAAACAGTAATGGTGACAGTTGTGATAAAACTGAGAAGAAGACAGTAATGGTGACAGTTGTGATAAAACTGAAAGTGATAAAACTGAGAAGAAGAAGTAGTGACAGTTACTAAAAACAAAAGAACCATAGTGAACAATGTCTTTTCAAAGTGATAAAACTGAGAAGAAGAAGAGTGACAGTTACTAAAAACAAAAGAACCATGTAGTGAACAGTTAAAACTGAGAAGAAGAAGAAGTGGCAGTTAACTGACAATAAAAGAACTGTGTAGTGGGCAATGTCTTTTCAAGCACAGAAACAATTTTTAATCATGATTCGGAAGAACGAGGTGTTCTTGGTTTCCTGTCATGACTGAAATCAGCCAGCCTGCTAGTTAGATTCTCCTTTTGTCCGTTTTCAGTTTTGTTGTAAACATTCGCTCTAACTTAGATCTTGACAAGTAAAGGAATATGGGGGGGGAGGCGGTATGGGTAACAAAAAGCAAAATCTCATTAAATTGTAGTTGGAAACTACATTGTCTGGTTCAGTGTCACAACCCATTCACTTTTACCCTTTTTTTTAAAAAAAATTAAAGTATGTATTGGTTTTGCATACAGACTAATTTCATCAGTGAGATGAAATTCATATCGAGAAAGCGGCCCATCGTGAATCTGCAGCAAAATGATGCGGAAGAAAGTGGGGAAGGGAGGAGGAATGACGGTCGTGACGAGAAACCCCGGACAGTGTGTTTCCACGAGCGACCGCACACATACTTCTGACAAATTACAGCAGAAGTAACAAACCACCTTGGCTTACAAGAAGGATGAAACCTTGAAGATTGACAACAGCACAGTTGTTGTGTTCCTTCCACCAAATCATCAGTTGAAATATGCTGTGTATGAAAAGCAGGAAAGTTATGAGAAGACTCATTACGGTCGGTAATGGAAACCTTGCAGTTTCATTTCCTGTCGCAACCAACACATCGGTGAGCTGTCATTCTGCCAGTGACCGACATAAACAGCAGTGACAGGAAGGCAGGCTAACTGTAAATTTCAGTTTTTGCAGCAGCACCAGAGGTACATGACCAAATGGAACAGAAGAAACAAGTGACGGACAAACTGTTCAACTTTTTTTTTTCTTACAGTCACGACAAGAAACCAAAGTGTCATTGTTTCCCGTTGCAACTATCATACTCAGCGTTTCATTTACAGGCGGAGAGAGAAATAATAATGCAATTAACAGTTTGAAAATCAGTTACAATATTTACACTACAAATTTATTTGGTTGTTTACACTAATGAAATAAAGAAAAACATCTATGACGTATAGGGAGCAAAAAGTTTCGTAAAACTTCGAACAGTCGGCGCAAAAACTGTCACGTTCATCTCCTGTGGCAACCGGCACATTGCACACAGGCAGATCTATTCATTTAGATTTTGTGTAAAAAAACATCTTGTACAGAACAATTGTTTTGTTTAATCAAAGTGTGTGTGTGTGTGTGTCCTTGTGACATTTTGTGCCTCTGTAAGCATCATGTCTTTTGAAAAGAAAGACTATATGGAGTTCAGTTGGTTAGCAAGGCCAGTTCATTGGCAAAGGCAAAGTTTGACTGAACATCCGAAATTGTAAAATTTCAAGTCTAAAACACAGATTTACTTTATTGTAGGCCATAACGATGTAACAATATTTTTTTACAAGAAACTAATCATATTTCAATATGAAAATGATGATGAACACAAGCCAGTTCACCCACCTTCAGTGGTGCAGTCGCAGAAGGCTGACATGGTCGTGACGTTTCCAAAGAGGATGGAAGACAAAGGATCGGCAGTCTAGAATGTACTCATTAAGTGATAACGGTGGAAGAAATCTTGGTGCCAGAGATATTTCAGATCAAGGCTTAGTGAGTGCCCTGACCCGAAATCTCGGTGAGCTGACCCCAGTGTCAGAGTTCACATAGGGTTTCTGTTGTACAATCGCGACCATGAGAAATGGAATCGATGCTGAGTCTTCGATCCACAATATGATCAATGAGCGTAAGAACCGCGGTTTGCATGAATCAATTGTTCCCGATGTCATGGACAGTTTTTTCTTCATCAGTGTTTGTTGGAAAGCATTCCCTAGAATGTTGAATAGTTTTGTGCATGAAACATTAAGAGGGACCAGAAAGAGCAAACCAAGCATCATGGCCTAACAAAAAAATGTAGGCCTGTGTATCATTACTTTCAAGATACAGCAAAAATTTGTTCGGTGCAAACGTAGAAAGATACTTGTAATGCTGTATGTTATTTTGTTTCAGAATGACAGTCCTTAAGGATCTTAAGAAGAATGATCAGTTTACAATGTACATCTTTCTGTCACAAATACGCCATATTGTTTTGTGCATTTCTTTTTTAATGAAAGCTCAGTTTGTGAGAACAGAGATACAAACACTGAATACTTTTTTAAAGATTTTATTTCTTTAATACAAACACCACCAAAAATAACATGTAGCACAGTCATCCACTAACTGCAGACAAATTTGAAGTCTTCCAAGTGAGTTATCCCCATGCCACGTTTCTGAGAATGACCCATATTTTTGTTTACCTTAGACGGTGGATTTTTCTTCAGTAACAGTTTGTGCGGTTTGGGTTGGCATGTACTGACAGATATACCCCATGTTTACTTTGTGCGGTTTGGGTTGGTATGTATTGACAGATATACCCCATGTTTACTTTGTGCTGTTTGGGTTGGCATGTATTGACAGATAAACCCCATGTTTACTTTGTGCTATTTGGGTTGGCATGTATTGACAGATATACCCCATGTTTACTTTGTGTGGTTTGGGTTGGTATGTATTGACAGATATACCCCATGTTTACTTTGTGCTGTTTGGGTTGGCATGTATTGACAGATATACCCCATGTTTACTTTGTGCTGTTTGGGTTGACATGTATTGACAGATATACCCCATGTTTACTTTGTGCTGTTTGGGTTGACATGTATTGACAGATGAACCCCATGTTTACTTTCTTTATTTCCTGAAGTCAGCCAGGGTTTGAGGCAGTACAGAGAGGTGCCATGACAGTCGTGGAATTTGAGCAACTGTAGAAAACTTGGATGGTGACGTTGATGAACCTTAGCTCCCCAGTCTTCTGTTACTGTTCCGATGGCTCACTCTAATGGTGTTCAGGTGTTTACGAATGTATTTTCAACGTGTGAACAGCGATTTGATAAGATGATGAAAGACAAACGTTGACCAGGGGAGTCCTAGTTCAGCTGTGGTTCGGTGGCCAAGGAGTGGCAAGCAAGTGAGAAGTCAGAGGTTTGAACCCCGTATGGGGCAAAAGAACTACAGAGAATCAGTAGACCTTTTGGGTGTGGTCTAGGCGCTAGCCTTTCGGATGAGACCATAAACCAAGGTCCAATGTGCAACATGCTTTCTGCACACGTAAAAGAACCCATAGCAACAAGAGAGTTGTCCCTGGCAAAATTCTTTTTTTTAAAAAAGCCCCACTTTAGTTAGCAAAAAGATATAGATACAGGCACTTTCCCCGAAGTTGGAGTATGGCTGCCATAGTGGTGGGATCAAAAACGGTAGTACACACAGAACTCCACTCCCTTTGTTGGGTAGATGGGATTAATCCTTGCCTGTTTACAGGAAGTGTCTGCACAAGTATCAGCCTGTGTACACAGAAAGAGAAAGAAAATAATTTCAGTGTTTCAAAAGAAAATAAGTTCAGCGTTTCTTTCTTGATGATGGTCAAGACGTGGTGCCTTCTGTTCAGATCATACAGCGCTGGGCCTTTCCTGATGGTCAAGATGTTCCTTCCTGATGGTCAAGATGTTCCTTCCTGATGGTCAAGATGTTCTTTCCTGATGGTCAAGATGTTCCTGCATGATGGTCAAGATGTTCCTGCATGATGGTCAAGATGCATGATGGTCAAGATGTTCCTGCATGATGGTCAAGAGTTCAAGATGTTCCTGCATGATGGTCAAGATGTTCCTTCATGATGCTCAAGATGTTCCTTCATGATGGTCAAGATGTTCCTTCAATGATGGTCAAGATGTTCCTTCATGATGGTCAAGATGTTCCTTCATGATGCTCAAGATGTTCCTTCATGATGGTCAAGATGTTCCTTCGTGATGGTCAAGACGTTCCTGCATGATGGTCAAGATGTTCCTTCATGATGGTCAAGATGTTCCTGCATGATGGTCAAGATTCTTCCTTCATGATGGTCAAGACGTGGTGCCTTCTGTTCAGATCATGCAGCGCTGGGCACAGAGGACAGGTGGTGAAGGTGCTGCAGAGTTTATGTAGACCCAGGCTGACCGACGATGACAAAGGCACTGGGATAACTTTCACTTTCAGGTCTTCTCCCCCCCACTATGTGATGGAGCACGTGGCAGTGGCTCACTGGGTCAGTGGGTGTAGAAAAGGTCTTCAGTCAGGTATTATATATCAGTTCACTGGGTCAGTGGGTGTAGAAAAGGTCTTCAGTCAGGTGTTGTATATCAGTTCACTGGGTCAGTGGGTGTAGAATAGGTCTTCAGTCAGGTGTTGTATATCAGTTCACTGGGTCAGTGGTGTGTAGAATAGGTCTTCAGTCAGGTGTTATTTATCAGTTCACTGGGTCAGTGGGTGTAGAGTAGGTCTTCAGTCAGGTGTTATGTATCAGTTCACTGGGGTCAGTGGGTGTAGAGTAGGTCTTCAGTCAGGTGTTACCTATCAGCTTACTGATCAGTGGGTGTAGAATAGGTCTTCAGTCAGGTGTTATCTGTCAGCTCATTGGGTCAGTGGGTGTAGAATAGGTCTTCAGTTAGAGGTTATATATATCAGTTCACTGATCAGTGGGTGTAGAGTAGGTCTTCAGTCAGATGTTATATATCAGTTCACTGGGTCAGTGGGTGTAGAATGGGTCTTTGGTCAGTGTTATGTATCAGTTCACTGGATCAGTGGGTGTAGAATAGGTCTTCGGTCAGGTGTTATCTATCAGCTCACGCAACCTGATCGCAACCTGAATGTATTTCAGCATTGGTGCTAGTTTAGAATGGTGAAAGAGGCTATATAATTTTTTTTTTTTAACGAGGTTTTATCAGTTATGGTTTGGGTTTTTTTTTTTTTATTGTTTTTTGCCTGGTTTCTGAAGGGCATTTTTTTTTTTTTCTAATCCTTAATTTGATCCGATTAATTGGTGTGAATTGTGACTTGGTGAAATTTTTTTTTTTTTTTTTTTTTTGCAGTTACATGGCAACATAGAATTATTTTAAGAGGTGATGGAATATTATTACTATGGTGATGGGGTAGTATTTTATGTGCTGATGAGACGGATTTTATATTTGTTTTTTTTGCTGTCATTTCTGTTGTGATTTTTTTCTTTTTTTTTTTAAGAGTATAATAATGACTTTGTTAGTGCCAACTGTTACTGAAACCAAAAATGGCGTTTGTCATTTGTTGGCATCAGAATGCCAATTGTATATGTTTCATGCTCCCTGTCGAGGAATATTCACTTTGAGTCTTTCATGTGTTCAGAATGTCGCAGATTTGAAAGTAGTCCGACATGAATGTTGACTTGCATTTACACTGTTTAACCATTACAGCAAAATTCCTGTAAACATACTGTCAGCAGCACAGCCATACCTTTTTATGACCAAGGGAGGGATATGGGCAGTCGTGCTGTAATGAAAGCTTGTACACACACTTCTGTTCAAATATACGCTGTACTAAATGATTCATTCTTTTGAACGTTTAAAATCCCTCCCGATTCCATGACAGAAGAGAGAAATCTGTGGCAGTGCTCGAGTGCTATGATTCTCGCCAGCAATCGGTCCCATTCATGTGCTTCAAACTGAAGATTGAAAGCATATGTTACATAAATTACAGTAAAGGAGTGTATTGCAGAACAATTTTTCAGTTCAAGCCTGGTTGGCCTTGCCAGGTCCAGTCAAAAGAAGTAGAGGGGGAGGTTCATCTGGCCAGGTCTAGTCAGAGAAATAGAGGGGGAGGTTCATCTGGCCAGGTCTAGTCAGAGAAGAAATAGAGGGGGAGGTTCATCTGGCCAGGTCCAGTCAAAAGAAGTAGAGGGGGGAGATTCATCTGGCCAGGCCAGCCAAAGAAGTAGAGGGGGGAGGTTCATATTGCCAGGTCTAGTCAGAGAAATAGAGGGGGGGGGTCATCTGGCCAGGTCTAGTCAGAGAAATAGAGGGGGAGGTTCATCTGGCCAGTCTAGTCAGTCAGAGAAATAGAGGGGGAGGTTCATCTGGCCAGGTCCAGTCAGAGAAATAGAGGGGGAGGTTCATCTGGCCAGGTCCAGTCAGAGAAATAGAGGGGGAGGTTCATCTGGCCAGGTCTAGTCAGAGAAATAGAGGGGGAGGTTCATCTGGCCAGGTCCAGTCAAAAGAAGTAGAGGGGGGAGATTCATCTGGCCAGGTCCAGCCAGAGAAATAGAGGGGGAGGTCATATATTGCCAGGTCTAGTCAGAGAAATAGAGGGGAGAGGTTCATCTGGCCAGGTCCAGTCAGAGAAATAGAGGGGGAGGTTCATATTGCCAGGTCTAGTCAGAGAAATAGAGGGGAGAGGTTCATCTGGCCAGGTCCAGTCAAAGAAGTAGAGGGGGGAGGTTCATCTGGCCAGGTCTAGTCAGAGAAATAGAGGGAGGGAGAGGTTCATCTGGCCAGGTCTAGTCAGAGAAAATAGAGGGGGAGGTTCATCTGGCCAGGTCCAGTCAGAGAAATAGAGGGGGAGGTTCATCTGGCCAGGTCTAGTCAAAGAAGTAGATGGGGGAGGTTCATCTGGCCAGGTCCAGTCAAAGAAGTAGAGGGGGAGGTTCATCTGGCCAGGTCTAGTCAAAGAAGTAGATGGGGGAGGTTCATCTGGCCAGGTCTAGTCAGAGAAATAGAGGGGGAGGTTCATCTGGCCGGTCTAGTCAGAGAAATAGAGGGGGAGGTTCATCTGGCCAGGTCTAGTCAGAGAAATAGAGGGGGAGAGGTCATCTGGCCAGGTCCAGTCAGAGAAATAGAGAGGGAGATTCATCTGGCCAGGTCTAGTCAGAGAAATAGAGGGGGAGGTTCATCTGGCCAGGTCCAGTCAAAAGAAGTAGAGGGGGGAGGTTCATCTGGCCAGGTCTAGTCAGAGAAATAGAGGGGAGGTTCATCTGGCCAGGTCCAGTCAGAGAAATAGAGGAGAGGTTCATCATCTGGCCAGGTCCAGTCAAAGAAGTAGAGGGGGGAGATTCATCTGGCCAGGTCCAGTCAAAGAAGTAGAGGGGAGAGGTTCGTCTGGCCAGGTCTAGTCGGGGTCGGGGAGGTTCATCTGGCCAGGTCTAGTCAGAGATATAGAGGGGAGGTTCATCTGGCCAGGTCCAGTAAAAGAAGTAGAGGGGGGAGGTTCATATTGCCAGGTCTAGTCAGAGAAATAGAGGGGGAGGTTCATCTGGCCAGGTCTAGTCAGAGAAATAGAGGGGGAGGTTCATCTGGCCAGGTCTAGTCAGAGAAATAGAGGGGGAGATTCATCTGGCCAGGTCTAGTCAGAGAAATAGAGGGGGAGGTTCATCTGGCCAGGTCTAGTCAGAGAAATAGAGGGGGAGGTTCATCTGGCCAGGTCCAGTCAGAGAAATAGAGGGGAGAGGTTCATCTGGCCAGGTCCAGTCAGAGAAATAGAGGGGGAGGTTCATCTGGCCAGGTCCAGTCAGAGAAATAGAGGGGAGAGGTTCATCTGGCCAGGTCCAGTCAGAGAAATAGAGGGGAGAGGTTCATCTGGCCAGGTCCAGTCAGAGAAATAGAGGGGAGAGGTTCATCTGGCCAGGTCCAGTCAGAGAAATAGAGGGAGGGGAGGTTCATCTGGCCAGGTCCAGTCAGAGAAATAGAGGGGAGAGGTTCATCTGGCCAGGTCCAAAGAAGTAGAGGGAGAGGTTCATCTGGCCAGGTCTAAAGTAGTAGAGGGGAGAGGTTCATCTGGCTAGATCTCCCATTGTTTGCCTTGGTTAGAACCCTGTTTGCTTCAGCAGTTAACTGTCCTGAGTGAAGGATTGTTGACAGCTTGGTCATCCTCTTTGAGTGAAAGGATTGTTGACAGCTTGGTCGCCCTCTCTGAGTGAAAGGATTGTTGACAGCTTGGTCACCCTCTCTGAGTGAAAAGATTGTTGACAGCTTGGTCACCCTCTCTGAGAGTGAAAGGATTGTTGACAGCTTGGTCACTCTCTCTGAGTGAAGGATTGTTGACAGCTTGGTCACTCTCTCCGAGTGAAAGGATTGTTGACGGAGCTTGGTTGGTCGCCCTCCCAGGTAGGCACACATGCCAGCCTTTCCTTAGCTGTTCAGCATCTCACCTCGTGTTCCCACTGTCCTTTCATTTGAAACCCGTCCACTCGCACAGCTGGCTGACCTCTCCTGGGTGGGGCTGTCCTCTGAGACTTGTTCAGCTAGGGGCTGCCCTCTGGGGTAACCATATCACCCCACTTCTTGTCTGTGTGTTCAGCGAGGTCGGCCTGCTGGCTGACTGTAGGCTTCGCCAGCAGGTAAACCATCATCAGTGTGTGCTTCAAACTCTTTAGATTGTCACTGCGACTTGTGTAGTAGTGACTTGTGTAGTGACCACTGCGACTTGTGTAGCGATCAGCCAGCCAGTGTGTGAACAGGAAGCAGGCAGACCCAATTCGACCAACTGGAGAACTTGAATACCTTCAGTAAAGACAAGCAATCTTCAGCTATCAAAGATGGAGATACTGATCTTGCACCCTTTACTTCTTTGGTCTAATGCAGTTTCAGGCTGTCTCCCCCAGTTTGAACCTTGAAGGGAAAAAAAATCGTGGGAATCGCCCAGCATGTTCATCTTCAGAGAGAAGAAAAAGAAGAAAAAAGGCTGTAGCTTTTCACTCTGTCTAAAAAGACTTGGAGAAAAGATAAAAAGTGGGAATGATTACATTGTGTAGAAGGCTGCAGTTCCTCAACTGTCTTTTCACATGCTCTGGGCGTACTTCCCTGTGTATGGACTGCATTATATAGGTGCATGTTTATGCCTGCCTGCTTTGTGTTCAGCATACAGTGTATTCACATGGAAAGAAATGCATCTGGTGGGAGAACAAACCTGATGTCTTTTTTAAACAGCATGGTAATGCTGATTTGTATTTGTGTGCCTCAAGAGGTGTTCCTGTTGACCAGATTGGCAGTAATCATCATTGAACTGTTAAAATCTGACACCTTTGGACTAAACTGTGTGCCATAACTTTCTCTGAACTGCTTTCTAGGTTTTCTGGATTCAGTCTCTCCAGTTTTTATGTATTGTCCAATTTTGGCAGGTTACTACTTTTTGCTAAAAGTCTTCTGTCAGTTCAAGAACCTGGAGCAGTGTTTGTGACTGTCGATGACCTGTGGACTGACAGGGCATTTTGTTCTTAGCTTGTGAGGAGAGGAGGAAGGAGCTTGTGACAAGTGTGGAATGGGTTTTTTGCTCTCCCCCAATTGGGGACAACGCTACAAAGAGGCAAGATCAGACACCTGATGACCATACTGGAATGCTTCCCCCCCCCATATTTTGGCTTTTATGATGTTGTACAGGTGATGCATGTATTAGGTTTTTCATTCAAGCGTTTTCACATCAGGTAGTGGCTACATGATAGCCTGTTTATTTTTGACAGGTGTTATTTAGATCTGTTGCAGGATTTTGTCATTCCAGGATATTTATCATTGTTAATGCTGTTTTTTTTTTTTTTTTTTCAGCGTTTTCACATGCTTTATTTGATTGCAACTTTTGCCTGTTCAACCGAAGATGCTTTGTCATTACAGCATATTTGATCACAGCTGATCTGTTTTTTTTTTTCAAATGATGTGGATAGCATTACTCGTCACACTTGTGTATTCAGCTGAAGATGTTTTTTCATAACAGCATTTCTTGATCACAGCATGTCTGTTCAGCTGAAGATCCAGTTTTACAGATGTATTCAGGACATTCCTTTCTCATTAAAGCACTGGAGAAATTCCAGTTTTCTATTTTTCTTTCTGTTCAGTCTTGGTGATATTGCTCCCAAGTCGGTCATCTGGCTCTGCAAAGCCAGCCAGCTTATGTCCACACAATGTTGGCACAAAATCGTTCACCAGTTCAGATGTCTGCACTGCTATTGCCAGTGATGTTCTGTTATGTTCAGCTTGTGATGCAGCCCCTTCTACTAGCAATTAGTTGCGTAATTCCTGAACAGCAATTAACCCAGTGGCAAGGTTTAAGACATAGACTGGTCACTTCAAGTTTGACGACTATTGCCATAGACTTGCACAAGGTGACAAAAGCCAGACGGAAACACTATATTTGAAAGATTAGTATGTTGACTTTCAGATTTTCCTAAACATTCTCTGCAAAATTGTAGATCATGTCATGAAATTCTAAAAGGAAAAAAAAAAAACTGGTGGTGGCCCATCAATCAGTACATGCTGTGACAGGAATTAGATGACTTTTCCCTTCTATCTTCCCTTGGTCACATAACTGTGCTCAGAGTCGGATTTTTCACCCACAACTTTGATTCACCAGTTCAGTCACCTCTTGCAGAGAGCTTGTGTCTTCGCGCTGCCATCTTGTCTGGGGATAGGGCGGCCTATGGCCTGGCTCAAACTGCTATTAGGAAGAAAACAAGCATTCAGTCTGTAGGAAAGAACTGCACCTAGCGACATGGTTAAGAAGATGGCGTTAGAGGTTGTGCAAGCAGAACAAAAATTGCCACAAGCCACGGAGTTAATGTGTATGTTGATTGTCAGAGTGATTCACATCTACAAACCCAAGTGTTATACATAAAGTGACCATTTAGCTTATGAAGTGGTGATATGTTGATGTGTTAACAAAATGCTTCGACTGTTTGGTAACCAGTGGTCTGAAGAATGCCTGGTTGTTACGTGTGAAGATGATGCATTTTAAAGTTGGAGCTTCATTTTAGGGGTACATCCTGTTCCTGGTGGGCACAGTATGTTGTCCACAGTGTGCTGAGCAACAGCCAGCTGTATTGATGTTCAGCACCACCACACCCTTTGACAAATGGTTTGATTCATGCAATCTGGAGAGCACTAAGTATCTTCTGTTGTGTAAACCTGGCATAAAATGTGGAGTTGACTGCTGATTGTGAATGTCATACGAGCAGGATGAATTAAAGTACCATTATTGTGGGCAACAACTATGTTGATGTGGGATACCAATGTTTAACCATGTTGAAGAGAGAGAGAGAGTGTATGTGTAAAACCAAGTGGAGCTAAGACTAATTTGAATTGAGGCTGAACAGTGTTCATGTCAAAAACTAGGGCGAGTTGCGTTCACAATGTCTTTACAAACTCTCTCCTATATAAAGGAATGTGATGTAGGGTTGGTGGTCGGGGATGGTGGATGGCCCACAAAAACACTAAAAAAAGCTAATATAAAGGAATTTTTCAGAGGCTCTTTAATGGGGGACCCACCATCCCCGACCACCAACACTTTTCAGAGCCTCTTTAGCACTTGGGCCTCCCAAAATCCCTGACCTCCACCCCCACATGGCGCTTTTCTTTATATAGGAAGCTTTTGTGAACACAAATGGACCTTAGTTTTTCAGAACACTACTCGGCCTCAATGGGCCATGTAACTTCCCCTTTCAAAACTTTCAGCAGCGCTTTCTTTATATAGGAGACCATCCCCGACCACAACTCACCTTAGTTTTGACATGAACACCACCCCGACCACCAAATGTCACTTCTCCTTTTTCAAAACTTTCAGCAGCTTCTTAGTGGGCCACCCACCATCCCCGACCACCAACCCTACATGGCGATTTCTTTTATATAGGAAAGTTTGTGAAGAGTTGTGAACACAACTCACCCTAGTTTTGACATGAACACTACTCGACCTCAACAAACCAACCTCTATTCAAAGTAAGTTGTTGTTGGAGCAAGATTTAAGTTTCTTTGTGGGTCACTCCCACCATCCCTAACCACCACCAACCTTTCAGAGCTCCTTCCTTGTGCAGGGGGGGGTGTCAACACAACTTTCATCCAACACAACTCGCTCACAGTTTGAATACATCATTTCATGCCACTTGTTTATTTTCCATTAAAACAATAGTTATAAGTAGTACAGTTTTCAAAGAAAGAAATACAAGAGGAAAAAGCTAGCTTGTGACCAAATTATCAAAACAACAAAACACACACACACACACACAAAATGTAGACCTAAACATGCACACACATGTGGACCTAAACATGCACAGAGATCAGTTCTAGATACATATATAGACAAATATAGATAAGTGTGCACTACAAAACAAAAACTGGTCCCACTGCTTTTCCAAAACGCCACAAATAATGACCAATTCAGGATAGTGTGACAAGTTTTTCTTATATGGGCCACCCACCATTTCTGATCACACATATCCGCCCTAAATGATGCTTTCTTACATTGAAAAGCTGTGGACAGTTTCTGCCAGTGACTTTCATCTAGACAATTCAGTCCAGCATGAAGTGAAAAATCAAGTTAATGCATGGAATCCAGGCTGAATCTTTAATGTCCCTGCACACTGCTGCGTACCAAAGAGCAGTCACGATTGCCTGCCTGCCTGCCCTGCAATCCTTGCATGCATCAAGTACCTTGTCAAGATACATACTATCTGCACTCCTAAGTGGACAGATGAACTTTCTGTGAAGCTACTCTACATGTTCATAAAAGCAGACTTACAGAAACTTGCCCCAGATACAACCAACTTGGTTTTTCTTTATGACCTGTCAATGAAAATCTTTATGACTACGGATTTTCCCCCTGGAAACATGACAGATACCTGTTCATTTCAGTACTTTGAAGCGACCATCTGATCTCCATCATTTACAAACACACATGCAGCATGCACCAAGATGGCACTGGCCACTTCTCACATGACCAGTGATCAACACATCTGTATCAAGAATGATGGAACCAAATCAAATCATAAATGTGTAAAGCCCTGCTAACCCCAGAGACCATACCCAAGATGTATGCGAGCTAAAAACAGAACTATTTACAGGTTTCCTACGCTCCTTGAATTCTCAGAGCCAATTTCAAGGCCCATGAAAATCGATAACGTGGTTCTGTTGACCGAGTCACCCTGAAAATCTTTGAAAATCAAACCAAAAATTTTCAATGTAGCCAAAAAAAAAAAAAAAAATTCAGTTTGATTTTTCTGTGTTCAGGTTCATGAAAAATTATTTTAAAAAAACAAAAAACAAACTTTTACATAGCTGCAATCCCGCATTGTCCTCGGCTGTTTAACCAAGGGAGATAATTTGTCATTTCCACAATTTTAAAATGCGCAAAGGTCTTGCGCTTCCAGCTTGTTCAGTTCTCTGTGATTGCTGGTTTGTGAACAAAGCTTGAAAATGGAGGGCGGGGGGGGGGGGGGGGGGGGGGGGGGGGGATGTGCTTTCAACTGTCTGTGGTTGGATAACTGAGTATTCTGTGGATAAATCCCAGTGTTCTGACTGGGCGAGAGAAGGCAAAGCAAACAAACATGCCTGCCACTGCACAGTCTGCAAAAAAAGTTTTGATCTGCGAGCAATGGGCGAGAGTGCCCTGGTTAGCCACAGCAAAGGAAAAAAGCACATGGCTCCACTGGCGCTGAGCAAATCTTCGGCAGCAATACCCATATCGCACTTTCTTATAAACAAATATGGCAGCAGCAACATCGAACACGAATGTTGTGTCGCCATTAAATTCTGATCGTGATGTGTCCGTGTGCAAATCTAGTACCAGCTCTTCAGCCACAGTGGACTTGTTTTGCTCAAAGACAGATGTACTGAAATCAGAAATTCTGTGGACACTGCACACTGTAAATGTGCACCAAAGCTTCAGCTCTTGTGAACAGAATTCTCAGATTTTTCAAACAGTGGTTCCAGACAGTCAAATCGCCAAAGATTTCAGTGTGGTAAGGGAAAATCAAGGTATTTGGTGACGTTTGGCATTGCACCTCTTTCATTCCTTGTTGAAAAAGTGAACAAAAGAACAATCAATCAACGTGGTGGCCAGCAATTTGCTGTTGAGTGTGAGCAGTGACTTTCCAGACTTTTAGCAGTTCTTTTGTATAGAATGACTTTCAGTTAATACTAACAGTACTTCTGCTTTCTGCTGTGTGAAAGTAACAGCTGATCAAGTTGACTAGTGCAGCAGAAAACAGTAAGGTAAGGTAAGGTAATGTTGCTTATAGCCCAGCCCACTGCAAAGGCCATATCAGGGCTGTCAAAAGTCATCAAAAAAATAAATTAAAAAAACTGTCACACATCTCTTTAAAATACATCTTCTAAAAGTGTACCAGAAACTTCGTTAAAAATCTTTCTTCTGTAAAATCTTAGATCAGATCAAAAATGTTAATCTCTTTCAGCCTTGAATTTTAAAAAAAAAATCATCTTGAAAACTGTTGAATTTTGTTCTTGGGAGTCTGTAGGAATCCTGTATTTACAGAGGAACTGTCCAGGACTAAACAACCAAACTTAGAGCTGAAAGTGAAAGACTGGACTAAAGTTCAATATATTGCTGAACAATTGAGTAGTGAGGGAAAAAAGTTCAATATATAAGAGAAACAGCATAGTTCACTGAAACCATAGAAGACTTTGATCAGAATATGTACACAGTGATCATGACATAAAAAGGCAATATTTTGGATCTGGTTGCCTTCAAATCACAATAAAAGTCCCAACATCATGAACATAAAAAGTGTTTATGATGTTCTTGGCAAAACAAGTGTTTTGTGGCAAAACAGAGTGTTTGTGGCACAATCATGCACCTTGTCAACCAAACCAGGTGTGACCCACCCTCCCCCTCCCCTCAGTAAGAAGCAAAAGACTTGATGTCCCTTTTTCTAACCGATGGTGCATGAACTGCCCAATTGCCCCGTCTCTCTCTGTCAGATGACAGGAATAGTCACTCTCTTTTACATACACAATTAGAGGAAAATGGCTTTTAAAACAAATTTCAAAGTCAGCATTACTTGGTTTCAGTTTCATCAAGGAGGCGTAGCTGCATGTGGACTACTCCATATAGGCTACACCTTATCCGCTTAGTTTTGAGACCCACTGCACATGATTTAAAGCTGATGGATAAGTGAATTAATAACTATGATGAGAGAATGGAAGAAGAGGGTCTCATGGCTATGACTAAGCAGATGTCTGACCTACGCATTAGCCCAACACGCTGGTCAGACCCTGAATACTTGCCTAACATTGGTTGTGCCATTTTTATCACTGTGTGTGTGTGTGTGTGTAGTGAATGTACACGTGTATGTTTGGATGTGTGGGCACGGGCCCATGTGTGTGCAAGCGCATAATGTGCATGTATGTGTATGCAGGGGTGGGAAACCTTCTGTACTGATACAGAATTCCGTATAGCAAATCTTTCATTTTCCATGTGCACATTCTGTGTTCTGATTCAGGTTTTCGCACCACTCGTATTCGAAATCTGCCTTCTTGTTTTCAATGCGTGAAGACCATTTCATTGTGCTTTATATTTGTCAAAAATGGAGCCGATTAATGATGAAGCAGAGGCATGGAAGATCGACAGTGACCTGAAGAAAAACAAGTGGAGAAATGAATGGATGGATGAGATGGACGAACTGGATCGTCCACTCTGAAAATGGCTGCAGAAAACAAATGAAGTGGGCGCTGCTTGGTGTATACTGTGCAGTCAGAAGTTATACAAGTCAAATGGGAAAAAAGTGATCAAAGTGCATTCCCAGGAGACGAAACATGTGGAGAGGTTTAATGCGCTGAAACACAAATCAACTCTTCCTGCTGCTGCTCTCCAGTAATGGCTCCGATGTCTAAAGCCGATTCTCTGCTGGATGCCAAGATTCGGACTTGTGCATTTTTAGTGGAACACTGCTTGCCTCTGTCACTGGCTCTTTCAGTCAAAAACTTGCCAAAGATACTCAAAACCTGGAACAGCTATCCACGTGTAGGAAAACCGCAACATATACACACACTGAGTTGCAGCAGTCTGTAGGGAAGATCTATTTTACAAACTGCGTGCAAGGCATTTGTCATTGAACATCGATGAGGCCACGAACACACCAACAAAATAGTGAATGTACTGGCCAGACACTTTGACAAGGCAAGAGGCAAAGTCATCGCACAACTGCTCAGCAGCTTCCGCAAAAATGTCGCCACTGCTCAGAATATTCTTACTGGCCTGCAGTCCTTGCTGGACAGAAACAAAGCACCGGAAGATTCCCCGACAGCGCCTAAACCAGACCCAGCCCAAGGCATTCCAATGCAGAACATTGTTAGCTGCCTAATGGACAACTGTAGCGTGATGCCTGGAAAGAAAGGTGGAGTGGAGGCGCTCGTTCCTCAAGAACATCAGCATCTCCTTGACCTACATGGAGATACAGTGCTCATCGTTTCAAATGCAGCCAAGGACTTTTGCAAACCAGTTGGTGGCTACCTGGAGGATTTTGCAACAGATGTCTTCTATGACTTCCAGCTGAGCCCCAAGGCCACAGATCTGTTTCCCAGAGGTAAGGTTAAATGTAAAAATGTGCATTATCAGGTCTGTTATCACAGCTTTCATTTCAATAGCAATTTTTTTCCTCAATTTCTTACCAGGACGCCAAAAGTTTGCTTGAACAAAAAGTTTTTTCTTCAGCATATGGGAGGCGTTGCCCCCAGCTGGGCATTGCCCCTGCACCCCACCAGGGGCCTAAAGCAGCCCCCTGAACCCCGGGCCTTTTCAGTATAGCCACAATTTTCTGCTCCCACCCTTGCCAATACATATGTGTGTGTGTGCACTTGTGAGTGTATGCGAGTGCATACGTGCACATGCGTGTGTTCATGATTAATTATTACTCAATGTCAAAGTGATCAAGACTCAACCTGCCGTAACAATATCTATTCACTCCCTCGCCATATACACTGACCAAAGCTGGCTGACCCCCCACTTCCCTCCTCACACACACTGACCAAAGCTGGCTGACCCCCCCCACTTCCCTCCTCACACACACTGACCAAGGCTGGCTGACCCCCCCACTTCCTCCTCACACACACACTGACCAAAGCTGGCTGACCCCCCCACTTCCCTCCTCACACACACTGACCAAGGCTGGCTGACCCCCCCACTTCCCCTCACACACACTGACCAAAGCTGGCTGACCCCCCCACTTCCTCCTCACACACACTGACCAAGGCTGGCTGACCCCCCACTTCCCTTCTCACACACACTGACCAAGGCTGGCTGTCACAAACAAAAGACGTCATTCGTACTCCGACGAAATTTATAATCTATTTTGACGCACTGCGGATGTGCCGAAATAGTGCATAGCGCCGGAGTATTGAAACATATCATTTCACTTTTAAAATGCATGAGAACTCATATGGTATGTTTTACGTGGCCATGATCTGTCCATTCAAATTATTATGATTCTTATATATATATACAAACAAATTGTTTTCAGCGCCGTATCAGTCAAGGGTGTATGAATTTGAAGAAACAAAAAAGAACGGTTTAACTATTTTCTGTATGGAGGCTGCGAGTTGCATTCCACTCCGCATTTTAGCTTACATTCTGTGCCCCTGGTTTGTTTGTGGTCTGGCACTTTGTATTTTATTATATTAGTACCACCCACAACAACCAGGAGGGCATATTTGTATGTAGTGTAGCTGATGCAAGTGGAGACTGGACATCTGATCGGGCGCCGCAGGGCGTTATTTTTCGTCTACATTCTCCAAGGTGCTACGTCTTATATGTTCATATTTCTACATTGACTGTTTCCCCATCAACTTAGTCTTCTTTATCTGCGACCTCTTCATTTACCGTCGCACGACGTATTCCTGGACTTCGTTGTTCATCTGCTTTGAAAAGAAGAAAAAAAAAGAAATCAATAACCAGTGGACAGAAATATTATTTATTGGAGAAATTTTTATCGTAAAAAAATATTCGACGTGTGTTATCTTGTTCTTTGTGCATCAAAACGAAGATGTGCTTCATCTCACCAAAGCAAGGATTTTCGATGCTGCATTGATCGCTCCAGAAGAGTATTCATTGTGAAGAGCTGCGTTTATTTTTTTTCAATGCTGTGTTATGAGTTGTATACACGGACGGTACAGAGCAACATTCTTCAGGGAGCACTGTGTTAGCCTTCGCCATCTCATCGGTCGCGCATCAATTTAGGGAACTGTCATCGAGGGTGTGGACAGCTGTTTTCCGCGGAGACTGAGCTGTAATCATCGGGAGATCTCCGCCATTTTTGATAAGTAGATTTATGTTTGTCTTGTCCTGTGACCCCGTTAGTTTGTACACCATCACGTGTTGTTAATAAACGCTGGTTGAATTGTAAAGTTTCGTATGCCTTTTGGTGGTGGATGGGATATATAGCTGGTGGGTGAAAGCGCTGGAGTCCAGAGTTCAATTTAACATTTAAGAAGTCACATATATGTTACCCTAGACAACTCCTCTCTTAGAGGTATGTGACACTGGCTGACCCCCCACTTCCCTCCTCACACACACTGACCAAGGCTGGCTGACCCCCCCCCCCCCCCCCCCCCACACACACACACTTCACCTCCTCCTCACACACTGACCAAGGCTGGCTGACCCCCCCCCCCCCCCCCCCACTTCCCTCCTCACACACACTGACCAAGGCTGGCTGATCCCCCCACTTCCCTCCTCACACACACCCCTGCTGTTCTTGCTTCAGGCTGTCTGTACCACTCCTGCTCCGCTTCTTTCCCCACATGACTGCTGCACACAACATTCAAACACCTGCCTCGCTAACCTGCCACAAACATTCACACTGACAGCAAGCTCGTTCTAACCACAAACATTCACACTGACAGCAAGCTCATTCTATCACAAAACAGCACACATCAAAGCTTGGGACCATCAAACTATCTTAACAAGCTGAACTGATATCAAGTTACAGGTGAAGAAGAGCTTGGCACATCATTCTGTTTTTGGTGATATGTGATTCTGTTACAATTTGAAAAGTCTGACAAATCTGTTGCATTCTAATCCAAGAGTCTGGTGACAGCTGACGAACGATGGCAGTGAAATCCCTGTTTTCAGAATACTGGATCCTGGCATCAGCCAGACCACAGAGATAACGATGCAGTGAACACTAGCCAGGAAATTTCAGCACTACTCTTAGCGAAGCATCCAGTAATGGGTTGAAACCCACCTGTGAGACACCAGAATTCCTGTTGGCTGTGTTGACTTCAGTGTCTACAGGCAGTGCACACCCCACTGGGTGACTGCTGTTCATCTTTTCTGATGATGCAGGTCCACAAAGCATCTGAACTCATACACACACAGCTCCTCAAACTGAAGCAGTTTCATCAATAACCATGCTAAGCTTCACACTCCGTGACAGGTTGCTCACACAAGCACAAAATTGCATGCCAGTCTTCAGTACCACTGTGGGTGCCTCAGAAGCCATCAGAAGACACTGAGCATGGTCAGCTGAGCAAGACGTTAGGGACAGCACACTGAAGACTGCACACCTCCAGCAGACACTGAGCATGGTCAGCTGAGCAAGACGCTGGGGACAGCACACTGAAGACTGCACACCTCCAGCAGACACTGAGCATGGTCAGGTGAGCAAGACGCTGGGACAGCACACTGAAGACTGCACAGACACTGAGCATGGTCAGCTGAGCAAGACGCTGGGGACAGCACACTGAAGACTGCACACCTCCAGCAGACTCTGAGCATGGTCAGCTGAGCAAGACGCTGGGGACAGCAGGGCTGAACAGATCCCCAATCCTTCCTTTAAAGAGGATCAGCACCAGAAGTTAACTGATTTGTCCGTGGACAAAGCTGATTGGGTTGACCATCAATCCTCGTTAATAATGTATCATAACAATAATGTTTTACGACAATCTGAGTCACGCTATTTTATTAACAGCTGAAAAATCAATTCCTAGGTGTAGTAATAATATAAAAAAAAATAAATACTCTGGTAACGGATGGTGGAATGAAGAATGTGCAGAAGTAGTGTCTCTGAAGAAAGCAGCTTATAAAACATGACTAAAGGACTGAGGAGATGAAAATTTCACAGAAATGAAACATGCTAAAAAAAAAAAAAAAACTCCAACAGGGTGATTTCCAAAGCCAAAAGGGTCTACTTTTTCAGTTTTGGTTAATCTGAAATTTCGGATTCAAAAGATAATGCCTAAGGTGTGGAAAAAAGTCAAAGAAATGAAGATAGATTTTTATCTGCCATTATTTCCCATTAAACCAGAAAACACTGTACCAACATCCAAGGACAAAGCAGAGGTGTTTGTATAGGTATTCTTGGAAAATAATTTGTTGTCTAATCTACGTTCAGACATCCAGTCTTACAGAGAAAAGAGAGAACAATCCATATCTGAAGATCCTGTTCCAGACCAGCAACACTACTTAAGTTCTTCTATTTCTTATGAAGAACTGTGTGAGACTCTGGAACCCCTCTCTTGTAACAAAACGGCCGTTGGTTTTGATGGTATCTCTTACCAGTTGTTAACCCACGTGCCTGAGACCTGGAAGGTGTCACTTCACTCATCTGACCAAAAATGGTGGCAAAATGAAACTCTGCCAAGCATCTGGAAGAGGACAGATGTGATACTTATTCATAAACAAGGTAAACCTAGGTCTTCGTTTGAAAGTTATTGACCAGTAGTCCTAACCTCCCATGCTGGGAAATTGTTAGAAAAAATTATTCATAGGCGTCTTTATGCACTACTGTGAAAAATGGAACATAATCTCAAATAATCGTGCAGGTTTTCGAAAAGGTAGGTGCACGAAAGATCATCTTGAAAAGATTATACAACCCACATTAAAAAAAAAAAAAAAAATCTGCGCAACAAAAAAGCACATTAGCTACTTTTCTTCGACACAAAAAAAGCATATTCATACAGTGTTTTTCATGTCTACTTTACAAGTTAAAGAATTCTGGAATAAGTGGATTATTATATCAGTATGTAAAATATTTCATAAGTGGAAGATCTATCTGCACAAAAATAGGCAAAGACTATTCTTCTTTTAGAGACATTAACATAGGAATTCTACAAGGTTCCGTTATAGCACCTATCTTATTCACTATACTTATTCATGATCTTCCCAAGATAATATCCAAAATACTCATTTAGTGCAATATGCTGATGATCTGTTTGGTTGATTACCAGTATTAGAAAGCACACAAAAAAGAGCAATAAATTATGCTAAATATATCAGCTGGAAATAGATAAAATAAACAAATGTATGACTGAAAACTGGCTTTCACTGTCTGAAGAAAAAAACAGAATCTTTTTTTTTTCCCCCCCCGGGAAAAATCCTGAATATTTGCCTCAGCTAAAGTTAAATAAGAAAATATTAGAATATTCAGGAAATGTAACATTTCTGGGTTTGACCTTAACCTGTAAATCAAACAGATGGTTGTACATTGAGAAATTGGTAAGTGATGCAAGACAAAGGCTAAATCTACTAAAAATTCATCAATGCACACCCATGGGGGTCAAGATACCAAAACTCTATCACATTTAGCTACCAGCTTAGTTCGATCGAAGCTTATTTACGGGCAAGAGGTTTATTTCAATGCCTCAGAAACCCTGTTGAAGAAATTACAGTCAACAGACAGAACAACTGTTAAGGTAGCCCATGGTGTTACTGTACACACAAATTCCTTAAATATTTATAAAGAAGCGAACTTATTACCACTGTCTGACCAACGAAAACTGGCGATGGCTAAATATATGTTGCCAGAAGCCTGTGTGTTTCAAATTCTGTCAAACCTGATACATTAGTAAATTCTGAAAAGGACTATCCTAAAAGGGCTCAACACCTTACCTCGCTCCATCCCATTAGGGATTATACAAATGAAATATTTGATAAGTGTAACATTGATACTGAAAGTATTTCAGATGTGCCAATAGTTTCAAGCATACCTCCTTGGCAGCATATCCAAGCTAAATTTGATATAGATTACACTGACATGATGAAAGTTGATAACATTCATATTCTGTCCTGTGAAGCAAAAGAACACCTTGAAACCGTGTATCCATATCATTTGAAGATTTTTACAGATGGTTTGATTTTAGACTCGTATGCTGGGTCCGGTTTTGTGATTCCATTGCTGAAGATTCATAGATCCTTTTTCTCACGGGAAAGGGTTCCCCATATTCACAGCAGAACTGTATGCTATTCTTATGGCGCTGATTTTTTATGTGTGACAGTAACACTGCTGTCTCTAATATACTTTTCCTGCGTTGATTCCAAGTCAGTTCTACACAGCTTGCAAAACTGGGAATCAAAATAAGAAAACATTTACTTTTTGAAACGAGACATTATATACATTTTACATTTAAGGAATTGGGTGGGTTTTTTTTTTTTTGTTTTTGGGGGGGGGGTTTTGGGTTTTTTTGCTGGATTCCATCACACTGTGGCATACCTGGAAATGAAACAGCTGATAAATTAGCTAGAGATGGTGTGATAAGAAACACCTGAGAGTAATTTAAAACTTGATGTTCTAAAATTAATTTGTTATTAGAAAAATGCGTGAACAGTGAACAACTTCCAGAGAAGTATGAAATCTCATCATGTCCACGATATTTGTCATCTTTGATATATATACAAGCTTCGTCTGAATTTATGGAAACCAAATTTTCCCAAAATAGAGCATGTGATTGTTCAAATCTTCTATCAGTGGACCATTTTTTTTTTTTTTTACATTGTTCAATATGAACTTCATTTTCATAAAGAATCGAATGTGGATGTGACTGTACCTGATTCTGTCAAAACAATGACCCACAAACCAGAAGCTGCACACAGCAAAAGTGCTTTCCATGCATCAGAGAAACAGATTTTTGTCAACCCTCCCTATCACCTTGCTCCTCTTTTCTTTGTTGATAGTCTGATATCACCACGTGTGAACAGCCTCTAAATTACACAGCTCACTCCCTCCCTCCATTCCTCTTCTCCATGGGATTGGGTTCAGATCAGTTCAGCAGTTTACATGACACGCTGCTCACTAACAAGAGTGACGGGCATGGGCAGAAACTAACCACCTTGGCTGACGAAATGATTCTGTTTGGGGAAAGGTGTGCCTCCCTCCTGAAGAAAGGTGGCACACAACTGACTGACTAAATGATTCCGTTTGGGGGAAAGGTGTGCCTCCCTCCTGAAGAAAGGTGGCACACAACTGACTAACGAAATAATTCTGTTTGGGGAAAGGTGTGCCTCCCTCCTGAAGAAAGGAGGCACAACTGACTGACGAAATAATTCTGTTTGGGAAAGGTGTGCCTCCCTCCTGAAGAAAGGTGGCACACAACTGACTGACGAAATGATTCTGTTTGGGGAAAGGTGTGCCTCCCTCCTGAAGAAGGAGGCACACAACTGACTGACTAAATGATTCTGTTTGGGAAAAGGTGTGCCTCCCTCCTGAAGAAAGGAGGCACACAACTGACTGACTAAATGATTCTGTTTGGGGAAAGGTATGCCTCCCTCCTGAAGAAAGGTGGCACAACTGGTCTGGTCAACAGCTGCAGTGTCCTGCCCAGTCAACACCTTACTTCTCCAACACAGCCTTCAGACCACACCAGCTACCTGCCCAGTCAACACCTTACTTCTCCAGCACAGCCTTCAGACCACACCAGCTACCTGCCCAGTCAACACCTTACTTCTCCAGCACAGCCTTCAGACCACACCAGCTACCTGCCCAGTCAACACCTTACTTCTCCAGCACAGCCTTCAGACCACACCAGCTACCTGCCCAGTCAACACCTTACTTCTCCAACACAGCCTTCAGACCACACCAGCTACCTGCCCAGTCAACACTTACTTCTCCAGCACAGCCTTCAGACCACACCAGCTACCTGCCCAGTCAACACCTTACTTCTCCAGCACAGCCTTCAGACCACACCAGCTACCTGCCCAGTCAACACCTTACTTCTCCAGCACAGCCTTCAGACCACACCAGCACAGCCTTCAGACCACACCAGCTACCTGCCCAGTCAACACCTTACTTCTCCAGCACAGCCTTCAGACCACACCAGCTACCTGTGCCATTCTCCAGCACAGCCTTCAGACCACACCAGCTACCTGTCCATTCTCCAGCACAGCCTTCAGACCACACCAGCTACATGTCCATTCTCCAGCACAGCCTTCAGACCACACCAGCTACCCTGTCCATTCTCCAGCACAGCCTTCAGACCACACCAGCTATGTGAAGTAAACAGATCAACATCATCTTACTGTTTTTCCTGTCCACTGCTTTTTCATCCTTTCAAAAGCAGGAAGATACTGAACAATGTCGAAATGCTACACTGAAATAATGTTGAAATGCAACACTGAAATATCATGGAAAACAAGACATGGTGTTACACTGAAATGTCATGGAAAACAAGACAAGGTGTTACACTGAAATATGGAAAACAAGACATAGTTGGCAGTTGCACCAAAACACACTGCACATACAGTTCTTCTCCCACTGGCTGATGCCCCAGCCCTTCACACAGATGATGGTGTGCAGGCAGAACTTTTTGTCCATCTTGGCATCCCACTCCACCCCCGTGTAGACAATGGGACAGTCCAGCACCTGGCACACCAGCTCACAGACTTTCCCACCTGCACAGACATGGCCACAGCACAGCGCCCACCGATGACACTCTATAAACTACAGGGCACAAACGAGCTCACCGACTTTCCCACCTGCACAGACATGGCCACAGCACAGCGCCCCCGATGACACTCTATAACTACAGGGCACAAACGAGCTCACCGACTTTCCCACCTGCACAGACATGGCCACAGCACAGCGCCCACCAATGACACTCTATAACTACAGGGCACAAACGAGCTCACCGACTTTCCCACCTGCACAGACATGGCCACAGCACAGCGCCCACCGATGACACTCTATAACTACAGGGCACAAACGAGCTCACCGACTTTCCCACCTGCACAGACATGGCCACAGCACAGCGCCCACCGATGACACTCTATAACTACAGGGCACAAACATGCTCACAGACTTTCCCCTGCACAGACATGGCCACAGCACAGCGCCCACCGATGACACTCTATAACTACAGGGCACAAACATGCTCACAGACTTTCCCACCTGCACAGACATGGCCACAGCACAGCGCCCACCAATTACACTCTATAACTACAGGGCACAAACAAGCTCACAGACTTTCCCACCTGCACAGACATGGCCACAGCACGGCGCCCACCCATGACACTCTATAACTACAGGGCACAAACAAGCTCACAGACTTTCCCACCTGCACAGACATGGCCACAGCACGGCGCCCACCCATTACACTCTATAACTACAGGGCACAAACAAGCTCACAGACTTTCCCACCTGCACAGACATGGCCACAGCACAGCGCCCACCAATTACACTCTATAACTACAGGGCACAAACAAGCTCACAGACTTTCCCACCTGCACAGACATGGCCACAGCACGGCGCCCACCCATGACACTCTATAACTACAGGGCACAAACAAGCTCACAGACTTTCCCACCTGCACAGACATGGCCACAGCACGGCGCCCACCCATTACACTCCATAACTACAGGGAACACGTACGAAGCAGGGACAACGACTCCAGGGAACCGCTGCCTCCATCATGCTGACAATGATTTATCAAAGAGATATCGAGGGCAGGGAGGCAAGGAGGGGGCAGAGGGAGGAGGAGGAGGAGAGCATTAAAGAGTAAATATGAAACGCTTCACCCACACCGTGAGGCAATCAAAGTCTGCTTATCTCCCTGGTGTGCGAGCCCCAATCATGCAGATGATGAGGGCTAAAAAACCAACAATGGGCACTTTGCTCAGTGGTTCTCGTTTCTTTTTTTGCTTTTCAAACTTTTTGCCCCCTAATCTGAGTTCGTTTTAAACTGGTTGAAGGTTTTATTCTTACACTTTTCAATTTATAAATCAAAAACTGAAATCAATCTTTCAGTTCTGAATCTCTTACATTGCTGCTGTTCTCCAGTATGTTTAAAAAAAAAAAAGTTTGTGCACAGCACAAGTGTGTGCGTGTGTGTGTGTGTGTGTGTGTGTGTGTGTGTGTGTGTGTGTGCCCGAGTTTCTTCCTTGTCCTGTCTGATATTCTGTTGAACACACCGGTAATACAAGGATAGAAATGTTTTGAAAAAGAGCCACTAGTCAATGGGGTGGTAACACGCTGAGACGCACACTGTCACGTATCTGGCAGAGTTTCACTCACTCACTCAACACACACACAAATTTGGACCCTAAGAAGCATTCCCCATATTTCAGTCTCAGCAATTCCTGACATTTACACTGACTGCATAGAGAGGTCACTCTTTACATTTCCTTACACTGCAAAATCCAATTCACCGCCCAAAGTGGGCACTGTGTACACTGAAATCATGTAATGTTTAACAAGATTTAGATTTCAAACATGAAATGCAACTACCTTTGTGATTTACGCTGATCTATTTAAAGATTTACGCTACACATGCTTCTTCCTGTACAAATTGCGTCACCTGTCATACTGGCAAGATGGTTATTTCCCTTTGCTCACTAAAAAAAAAAAAAAAAAAAAAAAAAAGTACCTCTTTCTTTTCACTCTCCTCATATTCTTTCTTCTTACAGCAACATGGCAAAATCAGTAAATCAAAAATGAAAGACGACGATGATGAAATGGATTTTCTAAAGGTATATTCCTATGCCTGTCACATCAACACATGCATGCTTACATGTAAACAAGTGTTCACAACCCTTATTAGTATCTTTCTGTGTACACAGGCTGTTACTCCTGCAGACTCTCCATGTCTAACAGGCAAGGATTAATCCCATCTATCCAACAAAAGGAGTGCAGGTTTGTGTGTGTGACCGTTTTTTATCCTGCCATTAAGGCAAACCATACTCCAACTTCGAGGAAGATGCATGGTATGTGTTACGCGTCATCGGCCAAACTGGCCTTCTCTTCTGAAAGTACTGATGGGATTTTTACGTGTGTGCACGATGCTATGTGTGCATTCACTCACAGAACCTCAGTCTATAGTCTCACTCGAAGGACTGTATGGGAAATGGAGTCAGAACCAAAGTTAACTCCGAGGGAAAAATCCCTCTGTACCGAAACGGCGCGGTGGAGATTCAAAACCCACATCCCCAGGATCACCAAGATTACAAGTCCGGTGCTCTACCACTGGGCTGTTCTGGCCCCCCTTTTTAGTTAGTACGAATTTGGAAACTTCCAGAAGTAGAGAACACCTTTCATAACTGAGGTTTTGCTGCTGTCGGGTTTGTCTTGTCAATTGTCACCATCACTTCCAACTTCCTCTGTCCCTTGTGACAGGTGATTCGCATCTCAAACTTGATCAACACTATCCCTGTGTACAACTGTGGTATAGCCCCCCCCCCCCCCCCCTCTCATGATGCAGCAGGCCGACTATAACCCCTATATACTTACCTCTTTTGATTTTTTTTTTTCTCTGATTTATTTTATGTGGTATATTTGATTAATTTACCTTATATGGTATATTTGATTAATTTATTTTATATGGTATATTTGATTAATTTATTTTATATGGTATATTTGATTACTTTTGTGATTAGGTCTGATATTTAAAAAAGAACACAGCAGGCACTTTTAGGAGCACATTTTTTTTTTTTTTTTTTACAACTATGAATGACTTCATAATAATATGACAACGCTTACATCAATCAAGTAACCAAAATGCTAAAAAATACAGACAAGTTCAGAGTTCACACATGGTGCACCAATGTACACACTTGCACGTAAACAGATATGCACAAATACACACACTCACAGATGATTACAGACATGTGTCTGCAGAGGGACACAAACATATGCATGCACGTGAACACACACACTTACGCACACACACACACACACACACACACACACACAAACTGGTTTCTTTTTTTCCCTTCTGAACTGCAACACAGAGGGAAAGCCTGCAAAATGTTGATCCATGGAAGATCATTTGGATTAGCCCCATAATCATCCCATTCCAAGTATCGTTGTCATCAACGGTGACACTGTCGATTTCATTTTTGGCTCAATACATGCCTTGATTGTCTGTGCCATCGTCACTTTCGTGTCAGTGACTCTTGCGAATCTACTGCACCACTGACAAACACAGAGTTGTCGTCATCACTGGAATTAAAAAAGATTGTAAATGTTCATGGATTCAACAGTATTTGGCTGGGAAGATTTAGTAAATCCAGCTCTCAACGCTAAATTGCTGCCAAATTTTTCTGCATCATTAATATATATATATATATATATATATATATATATATATATATATATATATATATATACATATATATACATATACATACACCTTTCAGCTCGATCAGGAAAATCTTCAAATACATCTTTCTCGTCTTCCTGATCATTCTCACTTTCAGTCAACTCTCCTCCACCTTCATTCACCTTCACAACCACCCAGAAACTCATTTACGACGATGTATTCCTTCAACACGATCTGAACAATTTGCTGCTGTCCACGGTACTTGTAGCAGACAAAAGTGCAAAACGCAAAAAAAGAAAATGATGTCAAGGATTCTGTATTGAAGCCAAAGCTACTGCCCCTCAACTTCTGAACTGCCAGAGGGGCAATGATGGGAAGGTGGGAAAGGCTCGCAAGCCCCAGGCATACCTTGCTTTGTTCTGACTATCAGGTTTGAACGCTGGCATTTCTCAAAGACAGACAGTACACGGCTCCCCAGGGTGCACCGTAATCGAGAAACCCAACAAACATTTCATACCCCACAGTGCTAAGAAACATTCATTAACCCCACGTGTGCCACAGAAACATTTCATTAACCCCACGTGCGCAACAGAAACATTTCATTAACCCCACGTGCTCATTTCATTAACCCCACGTGTGCAACAGAAACATTTCATTAACCCCACGTTGTGTGCTAAGAATCATTTCATTAACCCCACGTGTTTCATTAATCATTTCCCCCACGTGCCCAAACATTTCATTAACATTTCATTAACACCACGTGTCTACAGAGAAAAACAAATTCATTAACCCCACGTGTGCTGCAGAGAACCTGCAGCACAGCCTCAGTAAGTGTGAAAAAACTTTGAACACAATTCAAGTGAATTCTCTCATCCTCATGTCACTCAGGACAAGATCCTCTGCAACAGTAGATGAAAAGGACTACAGCAGATAAAAACTGATCACCGACATCAACGCTAGGATTCCCTAGGATTCATGACAAAAGAGTTCCATGGACCCCCTAAATTCTGATCTATTACAAGCCCTGGCAACAGCTGTTCCTGACATGCCACAAAGCCAACCCAGGCAGAAAATGGAAGTGTAAACTCTCCTGGACATCTGACCTTCAGTGAAGTTGAAGGCCATGTGGGGAGGGGGCCTTCTGTCCTCCCTGTGTTCCCACACCTCAAACTGTGAGGACGACATGGCGTCCGTGCTGCCACCAGGGTGAAACACAGAGTCCACCTTCAGTCTGCAAGGGAACACACACAAAGCTTTGGCTATAATATGAACTTGCCAACCAATCTACACAAGGCACACACATAGCTATAATTAGCATGAAGGTATCAACCAAACACACAAGGCACACACATTGGCCCACTGCTTCAGCATGAACATATCAACCAATCTACACAAGGACACACACATTGCCTATTGCTTCAGCATGAAGGTATCAACCAATCTACACAAGGCACACACATAGCCTATTGCTTCAGCATGAAGGTATCAACCAATCTACACAAGGCACACACGCTCCCTACTGCTTTAGCATGAACGTATCACAGGGGTGGGAGCAGAAAATCCCTAGCTATACTGAAAAGGCTGGGGGGGGGGGGGGGGGGGGGCCCAGGGGGGGCCACTTCAGGCCCCCAGTGGGATGCAGGGGCAACGCTCCCCAGACGCTGAAGAAAATTTGTCTTGCCAAGACACTTTTGTGGCCTCTCCTTGAAAACAAAGTTTTTAATTAACTTCTATATAAAAAGAGACTCCAAATATGACAAAACATGACTTGCGGCTTAAATATCAAACTGAAAATATCATGCCAAGTACTTAGAATACATCTTAATTTCAGTAAACCATCAAAACAAAATAGGATGCAATGTATAAATACTCACCAGTGATGCTAAGAAGATAGTGGCCAAATTTCAATCACTTAATTCTTAAGTTCAAGAATGAGGATTCCTGTTTGTTTTGTTTTGGGTTTTTTTTGTCTTACATGGCTTAAATTCAGCAGAGAGTCAATGTCTGCACTAGCACTGGATTGGAACAAACACTGAGCAAAATCAAAAGCTGCAGTGGGCCAAGTCTTACAATAGAAATCAGTGGCTGGTGGCACTGGAGCATCTGAGAAATGAAAGTCAATGGTTAGAGTGGATGAACCTGGAAGCAATAAATCAGTAACCCCAACTGAACAAATCTTGGAAAGAAAATCAGTGGCTGCAATGAGTGAACTTGAGAAAGTCTATCAGCTAAAGCTGCAAGGTGAGTATGGAACTGGAAATTAGTGGCTGCAGTGAGGTAAGTTAAGGTGAGGTAATGTAACTTAAAGCCCAGCCAACAGCAAAGGGCCATATCAGGGCTGTGAGGCAAATCATGGTAATAGAAGTCAGTGACAGCAGCGGGGTCAGCTTTTCAATGACGACAGAGGGGCAATTCTTGGAAACAGAGATCAGTGGGATCAGTTGGGTTTTTTTAAACCTACATTGGGCCGAGTCTTGGAAACAGAAGTCTCTGACTGCAGCAAGGTCAGTCTGCAAAATGAAAATCAGTGCTAGCAGACGGGCAAGCCTTGAAAACAAAAAGCTGCAGTGGGTTAAGTCCTGAAATGGAAATCAATAACAGCAGAGAGAGATTCTTGGAGTCTGGAAATGAAAATCAACTGATCATATCCGATTGTGGTCCGTTTGTTCCTTAGTTTTTTGTTTTTTTTTTTTTTTTTACTTCTTTGCAAAGAAGCTTCTTAATCTTATGTCTGTGGGACTGGCTTTCTGTTCCACTGGCTGACTCTGTTCTGGGAGACAAATCACAAAATGGTTGGGGTATACACCAAGCAGCGTCCACTTCATTTGTTTTCCGCAGCCATTTTTCTGAACAGACGATCAATTCGTCCATCTCATCCCATTTCTCAACTTATTTCGCTTCAGGTCATTGTCGATCTTCCATGCCCTTGCTTCATCGTTAATCAGCTCTATTTTTGACAAATATAAAGCACAACGATAACACGGCCTTCACACACTTGAAAACAAGATGGCATATTTCAAATACGAGTGGTGCGAAAAACCTGAATCAGAACACAGAACGTGCACACGAAAAAAAAAAAAAAAAGGAAAAAATTGCTATACGGAATTCCGTATCACTACGGAAGGTCTCCCACCACTGCTATAGTTTTCACTCAGACATGCATTAAAAAAGCATTAGATTTTTTTTTTGAACAGGAATATATATGTACTGTTTTTCCTAAATGATTTTTTTTCTTAATTAATATTGTTTTCCATGTATCTATTTTCTGGCAATCATAATAACAACAACATCAATAATAACCAAGAATCTACTTATCTAAAAAAAAAAAAAACAGTCACCCTTTCTTTCACCCTGTACCTTATTACAGCCTATTCCTATTTAAGAAGAATGGATTTTTAATGCACACATTACATATAAAGTTATCTTTATTTCGTTTCTTTGTCTCTTTTGTAAATGAGTATGATGCTGAGTACACCTGCATCCATCGGAAATAAATATTCTTTTTTTTTTTTGGCTGTCCCATCATCTGTGCCACCTCAGTGGCACTGCACCCACGCTGCTCGTTCCAAGCCCCCCAGCCACAGCCACAGCCCAGCCTGTTCCGCTGCAGCACCAGCACTGGCAACCCACAGGGAGCAGTCAGTGTCAAGTTGTCAAGAGGCAATCCGCTGAAGGAGACCCTGCTGTGGTGCCGAGTCCCCTTGGTGGTGTTCAGTAGTGCCTGTTCTGATCCAACATATGCAGGACACCTCACCCCTAAGCCTGACAACAATAACTGCTTAGTTGTGGAGCAGGCATGAGCAAGCTCTTCCTCTGGAAGGCGCCACCACATCCATCCAACAACAGCCCCCATGAATTTGCCAAAACTGTGACCATGATGGATTCAAACCAAGGCCGTATACGAGGAGAGGATTCCAAAACCGAGGTCACCATGAAAGGGCATGAAGGGATACAGAGTTTGATACTTTTCTTTTTTCTTTTTAAATGCTGATCGATGAGAAAGGGATGAAGATGATGCTACGGATTTCCATTCTGGTCTGAAACTGCATGACAGGGCTGTATTCTACGCTTACTTTCATAATATAGCATCAACCAGGCCCAAGAGATACAGATGCTTGCAGTGTTCGTCGTCCAGAAATTTGAGCAACACTCAGAGAGACGCATCTATCAAGTGGATGAAACTCGACTGTGTGGTCCCAGCCTTCCAAACTGAGCCTGTAGCCAACTCAACACTGGGTAGGAGCCGGTCGGGGCAGAAAAAATCCACATGACTCTGATGGGAATCAAACCCATGACTGCCCAGCCGGGAGTCCATAACGCTAACCACTTTGCCACTGTGGCTGGTTGAATAATCACTTTTGTCCAATTACAGCCCAGGTATGTATGGACACCCACTGACCTGGAATACCCATGTTTCCAGCATGTGCAGAAAAAACAACAATAGCAAACATAGTATCTAACAGATGACTACATTAACTGCAGAGCTATGATAATGAAACTGCCATAAATTCATGGGCATGCCCTGTGTGTGTATGTGTGTGTGTGTGTGTGTGTGTGTGTGTGTGTGTGTGTGTACGTCCTTCTAATGTATACTTTTATCATTTTTAACCCATCTGCTTTTGAGAAACTTTAATTTCAATCAATTTAACTAACACATAGCATTTGAAAAGTGTATGTTTGTACTCTAGGAGTTATATATATGTTTACATTCACCAAGTCAGGAAATGTGAGCCATCTGACATTTTTTAATTTGATTTAAAATCATGAACATTACAGATAGAAATAAAACTGAAAATTAATTTCCTTTAGTATTTTCAGTCAAGGTTGTTTATAAGCATTGGAAATCTGAGAATCAAAGGGAATATTACTTTACAGTTTATTATCGTTACGATTTTTATGCTCTTGTTTGCTTTGGATCAGCAATGTAGGAACTGTTTGTAGTTGTAAGGAAGGAAAAAGCATAAACTATCAGTAAAGGCACTGGACAAAAGTTATCATTTTCACACAGTTTGAACTACTGTATAGCCAAAAAAATTTTAGCATGCAAGTGTGTGTGTGTGTGTGTGTGTGTGTGTGTGTGACACTGTGTTACCATGCCACACACTCAACAGCCAGTGACGCAGCTTGGGGGGGGGGGGGGGGGGGGGGGGGGGGGGGGGGTAGGGCCACTTTCTTGACACCAGACATCCACGTATGTATTCAGGTTCAATGGGAACACAAGGTCCTGTTGGAACAGTGAGAACAGTTGAAACGGCCCTGAAAATACACTCACAGGATTGCTAACACGGCACACAAAAACTTTAACTGGTAAAAATCCTTTGGAAAAATAACTTTTAAGTTCCAGTTACTTACTCAAAACTGACTCTTGATCCATCAAAAGCTTAGCTTGAAGGCCCGGGTTAAAAACTGAAATCATTCCTCTCATAAAATCAGTGTTGAGTTTGAATTCCAAATGTGTACTTTAAACCAACACTGCCAAACAAGTATGCAGCTGTGCTAAACAGAAATGTTTTCAAAATATCTGTGTATTAACTCAAGTCCACTTTAGTCAAAAAGTCATGCTAAACTGTACCAAAAAGAAATCATAATGAACTGGATGTAAGTCCAACTAC
>JADBJO010004397.1:27500-35000 GCA_016801955.1 Conus betulinus | reverse complement strand
CAATGGAGTGAGAGTGGGACAGGATATAGTTAAAATCGCATAAAAGGACATTCACATATTCTCCGAAAAAGGTCTCTTCGGCACTAAAAGCTCTCTCTCTCTCTCTCTCTCTCTCTCACCTCTCACCACCGTCATCATCAAGTGCAAAAACACGACAACATTCTCTGTCCTCGGACACAACACTGCTCTATCACTGTAAAACACGTCAGAGTGATTGCCATTACAATGACGTCTCCCTGGCAGTTCTGACGTCATTTTGGTGCCCAATAAAATGATGGTTTTGCCCTGTAATTGTGACGTCGTCATGGTGTCGATTACACTATTGCTTGTGGTCGTGATGACGTCAGTGTGGTGACGATGAAAAATGACACATGTCCAAGGAGGCTGTGACGTCACTGCGGTGACGACTGAAACGACTGAACGTCCTGGTAGTTATGACAACAGACGACTGCGAGGACAACCTTAGTAAACACAGGTCAGCGGAAATAGAAGAAGAAACATACAAAAGAAACCTGCAACAAATAAGGGGGGGGGGGGGGGGGGGTGTCAGAAAACCTGCAACAAACAGTACTCCATGAAAGAACAACAAACGAACTAAAAGCATAGGTCTAAACACTTCATTACAAAAAAAAAAAAAACAAACATAGTGACGAAGAAAATGGCATCGAAACACAAGAAGCATAATCTGACAAGTTAGTGACGTCAATCATACAGACAGGCAGGACTGTGTGCGTTCATGAGTGCGATACTGCAACGCACGTTTTTAATTATCGATACTATTAACGTCCTTTTAAAGAACACACAGAGAAGTGTGTGTGTGTGTGTGTGTACTGCACTCTCGTCTGATGTGTGTGTGTGTGTGTGTGTGTGTGTGTGTGTGTGTGTACTTTATGCCTGCGTTGCTTGTTCCTGATTAGGCCTCACAGAAACATATCAAGAGACAGAAAAGGTACAATCGGTGTCAGCTCGATGGACCGTGCGCGTCTGGAGTTGTACTGTCTTCGCCTGTCAGCGGAAAACAGCAAGTTGTACTGTCTTCGCCTGTCAGGGAACAGCAACGAGTGAGACTGCGTTGTACTGTCTTCGCCTGTCAGCGGAACAGCAACGAGTGAGGGTGCTGCGGGATGCACACAGCAGTAGCTTGACGGAGGGCACCTTTTTTTTTTTTCCTTGAACAGCTGCAATATCAAGGGATAGAAAGCGTTGCATCGATTTCCGTTCGATCGGCCGTGAATGTATCCGTTTTTTTTCCTTGTCACTGTAAAATATCAAGATGAAGCGTATGTGTTTGTGTGTGTGTGGGGGGGGGGGGGGGGGGGGGAGGGGGGGTGGGGGGGGGGGGGGGGGATGTGGGGGGGGGGGGGGGGGGGGGGCTGCATTTCTTTTCTTCAACCTGTGCGTGTGTGTATGTGTGCACGTGTGTGTGCGTGTGTGTGTGCGCGCCTGTGTGTGTGTGTGGTGTAATATAGCATTCATGTCATGTTTGTTCGCTCGCTCACACACACCCACACACACACACACACACACACACACACACACACACACACACACACCCAGTCTGGTGCAAACCAAATCACGCCACACGTGCACATCACGCGCCCCCATCCTGTCTGGATGTGAAAAGAGCAGCAGTAAATGCTCAAAGGGCCAAAGCTATGTGGGAATTTCCAAGAGACCGAGAGAGAGGAGAGAGAGACAGAGAGAGAGAGAGAGACAGAGACAGAGAGAGAGAGGAGAGAGTGGAAAGAACCAGGCGGAGCGGGGGGTGGGGGGGGGGGTGGGGGATAGGTGGAACAGAGTATCAACAATACGCGACAGTGGTGGGTCACAACATTATAGTGGCTTAACGTTTGGTTCTTTTAGGCCCTCTCCACACGGGGGACATGACGCTCAACCACGTCTCTGGCCACGCGCACAGACAGAGAAGACAGAGAACAGCGAGGACATCACTGGGAGGACCACTGGTTATCCACAGTCACATTTTGCCTCTCTTTCTCGATTTTTTAAATCTTGTTTTTTGTTTTGTTTTGTTTTGTTTTTATGCTTTTTTTTTTTTTTTGCTTGCTTTTGTTTTTTTTTCGTTTTCCCTCACATTTTGCCTCTCTTTCTCGTTTTTTTTAAATCTTGTTTTTTGTTTTGTTTTTTTGTTTATGTTTTTTTTTTTTTGCTTGCTTGACTTGTTTGTTTTTTCGTTTTCCTCTACATATCCTATTTTGCCCCCCCCCCCCCCCCCCCCCCCCCCCCCCCCCCCAATCTGAGAATCATTTTCAAAAGTTGTTCGTCCTGAGAGAGAGAGAGAGAGAGGAGAGAGAGAGAGAGAGATAGAGACAGAGACAGAGACAGAGAGAGAGAGAGAGAGACAGAGGAGCAGGAGAGAAGCTCAGAGGGAAGGAGGGGGGGGGGGGGTGTACATCTGGGTGTCTCTATCCTTACCTGTCAGCATGGACACAGCACTCACACACACACACACACGTGTAACAGAACTTGTACAACACACCACACACACACACACACACACACACACACACACACACACACACACACACTTCAAATCTAAAACACGTCAATAAAAACCGAGCTTAAGAAAAAAAAAAACTGGAAGAACAGAAAAACTGTTGCTGTTTTCAACTCCAGAGAAATCGCCCACCTCGTGGTTCTGGTAAAAAGAACAATGTATGGTACCACTACTCAATCCCTCCAGCTTCCTAACTCACACACACACACACACACACACACACACCACACACACACACACACACACACACACATTTTTCCATCCTTTTTTTTCCCCCCAAGACCATCACCCCCCCCCCCCCCCCCCCCCCCCGCTCCTTTCCTGACAACTCAGCAATAAACAAGCAAACACAAACAAAAAATGAAGTGAATGTATCAGAGCCAAACATAAGCATGACCAGTTGGGGCTTTTGCACATGGACATAATCAAACAATGAAGACGTCATCTTCAAGGGAGAGAACGACTTATAAAACCTGATCTGCATCACAATAATATTTCCTCATCATGGATAAACTGCAATATCTTTTTTTAAAAACCAAACGAAGAGCTTGACAATGTATACATAAATTATACATATGCTGAATTCATCAGTGAACTGCGAAAAGATTTACCCAAGTCCTAGCTTCTGTCCACATCAAAGTTCGTCATTTCTTTTATTAAAGTGAAACAAACCCCAACCCTGATATAAAAAAAGACGATTCACAGTGTTTAAAAAGAAGGAACCAGGAGCTCAAAACATGTAATAATAATAATAAAAAAAAGTTAAATAATAAAAAAAAAACTACAAGAACGAAAAATAGAGATAAAATCGACAGAGAGAGAGGGGAGTGAGTGAGCGAAGAAGAGAGAGAGAGAGAGAGAGGGGGGGGGGGGGGGCGAGAGACTGAGAGAGAGAGTTCTGGAATACAATGGCATACTCCATTGTTGTTTTGCAGACACAATAGACAATGTACAAATCTGCATTACGCAGTTCCCTCCTTAACAAACGCTAAGAGCAAACTGACTTGATCAAACAAATAAACCATACACAGAAAACCGTTCCAACGGAAAAACGACGACTGAAAAAGAACCTATACAGGATGTCAAGTATTACATATATATATATATATACACTTACTGGGATTAAATCGTTATATAAAGATATGAGCCTTTTTTGCCCAAATCACAACCTGTCGCTCAAATACACAATATCACCGTCCCCCCCCCCCCCCCCCCCCCCCCCCCCTTTTTTTTTTTTTTTTGCCCTTTTTTTTTTTTTTTTTCAAAACTTCAGGCTAAATGTAAATAATAAATGTAACCATCCGCCATTTAAGTATTGTTATTTTTGTTTTTTTATCGCTTCAATTTTTTAAAAGTTCAGCACAATACAAATTGTGAGTGTGTGTGTGTGTGTGTGTGTGTGTGTGTGTGTGTGTGAGTGTGTGTGTGAGTGTGTGTGTGTGTGTGTGTGTGTGTGTGTGTGTGTGTGTGTGTGTGTGTGAGCGCGCGCGCACGTGCGTGCGTGCGTGCGTGCGTGTGTGTGCGTGTGCGTGTGCGCGTGTGTGTGTGTGTGTGTGTGTAGGAGTGGAGTTTGTCTCGTTTATGTTCTTTTGGGTTTTCTTTTTTGTGTGTGTTACAGGGTTGTGTGTTAATTTCTAAAAGGAAAAGTTAGTAAACAAGTGCCATCATCTAATTAGGGAATCTTTTTTCTAATCCTATTTAACAGCATATGTGGAAGAGTAATTTACTGTCTCACACACACACACACACACACACACACACACACACACACACACACACCGTTCCTAAGACACCGAATTACTCATAATCTCCCCTTCAGTCATTCCAGCAAACCCTACTGCCTAATCTGTCGTATTTTCAGCTTCCCCAACAGCAAAACCAACCGCAGCAGAGCTCAAATGTTCAATCCACCAAAAAATCATATTCCAAGACATCTTTCAAGCGAAACTGGACGCGATCAATGACCAGTTGTTGCCAACCATTCCTCTCAAATCACCCTCTGTACCGACTCTGACAAAACTACAGCCTAGACTTCAATAGCAACCTCGTGCACGTATGTGTGTATTTCATCACTCATCTAGCTGAAAGGTTTAGCACTTCAGGATTTTAACATTTTATGGTAACTCAGTTGCTTCCAAGATGCTGTTTTTTTTTCTTTCCCTGGTCATTTTTCCTGACTTTGTTCATTTCAGTGTTTGACGTATCTTTTTCGCTGTCGTCAGACTGAATAATCAATGTACACAATTGAACGTTTGTTTGGGTGGGTATTCATTCACATGTGCTTGTGCCCGAAGTTTTCGGTCATTTCACACAAACAGTCATTCACACACACACAAACTTAACATAAATTCCACCAATTCGCTTGCCCTTTTCATGTTACAAGTCTTTTTGTATGTTTGTCTGATATTAGTTTTTTTTTTTTTTTTTCCCCCTTTTCCCTTTTCTACCAGCCAGTGCGACTGAAAAGATTCCATGGATCAACTTGCGGCCTTGTTTTCCAGTTTCAGCTTTTTTTAAGAACATTTTTTTTTTGGGGGTGGGGGGGGGGGTGGGGGGGATACGTTCTACACCTGTGTGAGCGTCCCATCAAACCAAGAGTCCCTCCGCACATCCAAACACACAGTGCAGTCGTACCAGAACTCCACCTGCTATAGACCTGCTGGGTGGTGAGATGGCAAACACCTGCTATAGACCTGCTGGGTGGTGAGATGACAAACACCTGCTATAGACCTGCTGGGTGGTGAGATGGCAAACACCTGCCATAGACCTGCCGGGTGGTGAGGTGGCAAACACCTGCTACAGACCTGCTGGGTGGTGAGATGGCAAACACCTGCTGGGTGGTGAGATGGCAAACACCTGCTACAGACCTGCTGGGTGGTGAGATGGCAAACACCTGCTGGGTGGTGAGATGGCAAACACCTGCTACAGACCTGCTGGGTGGTGAGATGACAAACACCTGCTACAGACCTGCTGGGTGGTGAGATGACAAACACCTGCTACAGACCTGCTGGGTGGTGAGATGGCAAACACCTGCTACAGACCTGCTGGGTGGTGAGACGGCAAACACCTGCTACAGACCTGCTGGGTGGTGAGAGACGGCAAACACACAGTGGTGTCGCACCTGAACCCCACCTGCTATTGACCTGCTGGAGAGTGAGATGACGCCAGGTGACACAGTGAAGACTTTCCCCGATATCCAGGGTGTTTCCAGGCGCTTCACTAAACACCCTTCCCTGGTGGGGCTGAGGCTGGTCTGGTCCTGGTCGCAAACGGACGCCTCGTCACTTGAAGAAGATAACGGTGACGCCGTGTCTGCCGACATCCCCACCTGTCTCTCTGAGACCCCTCCCCCCCCCCCCCCCCCCACCACCACACACACACACACACAGCCCACCCCCGCCCCCACAGGTCAGGAGCTGCTCTGCTATGACGCCTGATGACGTCGACGATGACGCTGACGGTGACGATGTCATGGGGAAAGACAGGGTCCGACGACGACGACAACAACATGGTGGACACCACCATCACAGGACACGCACACACGACACCACAAGAGAATAAATAATGATACTTTGAAAATTCAACGAAAGAAAAAAAAAACAAAAGAACCATATCACCCTCGCACACACAAGACTTGGTAGAAAAATATCCATCGGCTGTGAATAATAACACTTGGCCAGCCATCTTCACCACGAGGCACGATCCACAACATTCACATAAAAAAAGTTTGGGGGAGTCGCATCTTCAACTTAAAAAACAAACAAAAAAAAAAAAACTGTATCCTCTTCTCTCGTTCATGCTGCATTCCCTTTTTGTTAAGCGGGCAAACTGGATCATTATGCCGTAAAGAGCTCAGTGTTCTGTTGTGTTTTCTTTCCAGACAAGTCTTCAGAAACTTCAGAATTCCACGTCAGCAAAGGACAGTCTCCGCCACAAACGCCAGAAAGTTCGGCGTGTGCGTAGTACGAGAGAGAGAGAGGAGAGAGGAACTGACATTTCCATGTCAACCCCCCCCACCCACCCACCCACCGTCCCCCACCTCCCAGCATAACTGAAATCACTTCGCCGTGTTGACCAGTCGTGTCTCTCTCTCTCTCTCTGGACCATGTAAACCTGTGTCCATCGTCCTTAAATGCTTAGGCGTTCTCTCTCTCTCTCTCTCTCTCTCTCTCTCTCTCTCTCTCTCTCTCTCTCTCTCTCGTTCCCCCCCCCCCGATGTTAACCCTTTGCTGACCACCTTCACACCTCTTTGCCATTCACCACTTTCACAGGAGTTAACCCCTTCTCCGTCACCGTCACGCCATCCACAGACGGGAGAGCAAGCAACGGTTCAGGGAGGACAACGAGGTCGCCGTGCCCCAGTCCGGAACAGGCCGGCAGGATGACGTCACAGCTGCTGAACACTGCGTCACTCAGAAAGGCCCCGTTCTCTGACGACATGGCGGAGGCGGGTGGAGCAGGGTGGGGTGGAGGTGGTGGTGGGGGTCTTCAGGGCAAGATTAGGCCGCGTTTGGTAAGGGGGGGGGGGGGGGGGGGGGGGGGGGGGGGGATGGAGGGGGGGGGGGGGGGGGGTGATGGGCGCAAGGGCACTGGCTGGCTGGAGAACACGTGGCACTGTCTGAGGGTGGAATCCTGAACTGACGTGGTCGTGGTGGTGGTCGTTGATGGGGCACAACGGGGGAGGGGGAGGGGGTGGGGGGGGGGGGGGGGGGTGGCGGCAGCAGCAGCAGGGCGTTTCCCCTCCCCTGGCAGGCGAATCGTTCTCATACTGTGGTTTCTGCAACAGTAAACCCTCTGTCAGTGGCTGGAGAGAGAGGAGAGAGAGAGAGAGAGAGAGAGAGAGAGAGAGAGAGAGAGAGAGAGAGAGAGAGAGTCGAGAGAGAGGAGGGAGGAGAGGGAGAGGGGAGAGGGGGAGAGAGATATAGGAGAGAGAGAGAGAGAGAGAGAGGAGAGAGAGAGAGAGAGAGAGAGAGAGAGAGGAGAGA
>JADBJO010004397.1:0-25000 GCA_016801955.1 Conus betulinus | reverse complement strand
TTGTTTAACTCATTACCTAAGATATTGCCACCGTCCAATGAGATGGGGGGATAGGACCGCGGAGGGAGGCGGGGGGACGTCTTCTCTACGTATTCTGGCCGGAAAGTAATCAGTTGAGAGGGGATTGGCTTTCCAAATGTTCCGAAAAAACAGAGATGGTGGTGTGGAGGTGGGGGATGAGTAAGGAGGGGAAAGAGGGGTGGGGTGGGTGGTGGTGGTGGAGTGAATCAAACAACAATGTGCGGTCTCATCCTAATCTTGATTGCTTGATCATGACACTCACTCAGCTAAGTCTACTCCCCATAGTTTTCCACTCTCTACTCGACAACTTGCACAAAAAAACCCAACCTTTCTGTCTCACTCCCTCACTCCAGACACTGTCAATGCCTCACCTGCCGATGTGCCCAACTACAAAGAAGGCAAGCAGAGCTGCAAAAAGGAAAGACGGTTGTGATGATGACAAAATCCGCTTGAGTCCCAAAAGAGGTCACTCTCTGCTGTGCGCCAGTTGCTCAGCTCTCCGTTGTCTGCACGTTGTTCAGGCCTCACAAAGCTGAGAACACTGCACCCTCCAAAGGATCATGCTGACAGCAGATTGTCGTTGTCTGCACGTTGTTCAGGCCTCACAAAGCTGAGAACACTGGACCCTCCAAAGGATCATGCTGACAGCAGATTGTCGTTGTCTGCACGTTGTTCAGGCCTCACAAAGCTGAAAACACTGGACCCTCCAAAGGATCATGTTGACAGCAGATTGTCGTTGTCTGCACGTTGTTCAGGCCTCACAAAGCTGAAAACACTGGACCCTCCAAAGGATCATGCTGACAGCAGAGTGCCAACTATCAGCGTCTCGTCTCAAAGGCGAATTTCACATTATTTTTCAGGACCCGATTTCAGTCTGGGGCCTCAAAAATGGTATCCCTTGAGCCGGAAAACCAGAGTGAGTTTGTTCAAGGTCTGGGGTGAACAGAACACAGTTTCTTCTCTGGGCCGGACAGGCGGGTTTCTGATTTCTACAGGTCCCACTGACAAATGAACCCCCTAAATCAAAGAGAGAGAGAGAGAGAGAGAGAGAGGGGGGGGGGGGGGGGAGGGGGGATTAAAAAAATGTCCAGGTTAAAAGACCGTGTGGGGGTGTTTTCACGTGGGAATGTCATGATCACCGGTTTCTGGGTGACCTTGTTGAAGGGGCAGACAGCAATGAGGAAGTCCTGCAGCTGTTCATGTCAGATGCACAACATCCGGCCCTTGCCCCGCAGGAAATGCGTCCTACGAGCATCTCTTGTGTCGTGCGATGACTGCCTGTCACAACCCACTTCTCCTGCAGGACTCTGCTCTCGTTGCCATCACAAGACAAGGCAGCAGTTCCGGCACTAGTCCTTCACCTTCACACTGACGCTCTGATGACTTGGCCGTCTTCAATGAGATGAAGCCTGCCATTGGCCAGCAGTCAATGAGACGTAGCCTGTCATTGGCCAGCAGTCAATGTTCGCTAATCAAGGGCTTCCTCCTTCGGTCCCCGCCTCCCTGACTTTAAAATCCCCCGTCCCGGCCACTCAAGGGAACCACTGGAGTTTAGGAGCTTCAGATCAACACGTTGTTCGCCTCAGCATCCAATACTCTGTTCGTCTGTCTGAGGAACTACTTGTCTGTCAGCTTCGGCCTCTCAGGACGCGAGAGATCACCACCATCTACACAGCAGTGTGGACTGACTGAAGTGCTAAGAGATCACCCCCATCTACACAGCAGTGTGGACTGACTGACGTGCTGTGGACTGTGCTGAGAGCTGCGGGTTGAAGGTCCACTATGGAGTGGAGCACGGTGGCGTCGTGTGTCCTGCTGACTGTCCTCCTCTCCTCTCTCGCCCAGCAGGCCGCAGGGTCACCCCCTTCCAAGGAGAATCAATCCGCACCTCCAGACCCCGCGGCTGTCTTCGCCAGAGGTCGCCCGGTGCCAGGGGAGGCCATGCTGATGGTGCGGGACTACGTGAAGCAGGGGGACGCTCTCCTGGGAGAACGCCTGAAGGAATCGTTCAGTAGCCTCAAGGTGAGGTTAGGAGGCTAGGTTAATATTGCTTACAGACCAGCCCACCGCAAAGGGCCATATTTGGGCTGTCACCACGTTGAAGACAACTCACAAGTCCTTCTTTTAAAATTAAAAAAAAAAAAACCTATTCACACAACCACTTACAACATAATCTCTTTAAAAAAAATTTAAAGAAAAAAACAAAAAAAAAACCTATGCTGGAAATTTTGTCAAGAATCTTTCCTCCGTAAACTCTTAGATCAGATGAAAATAAAATGGTATCTCTTTTAGAAATTGAAAGGACATCAGGAGGGACATCTCTGGACAAGGTTTTCATGGAGCCTGCTGTAAAGGGTTTATGTCTCACGTCATGGAAGTCCCAACACTCTCAAAGAACATGTTTCACTGTGAGTGGTGGTACATGATATGGAACGCACCACGGAGCTTCTTCACCTTTAAATAGATAAGAATGGGTGTAAAAGGAGTAGGCTGTTCGCAAACGGCACAAGACTGGTAACTTTTCTTCTTTACGGCGCCTCGAGAACATTGTAAAAACTCTTTCAGGTTTGACCGGTTTAAATAGGTTTAAATAGTTGATATCAGTCTGCGAGTTCCATTCCTCTTGCCAGAGGTCTTTGACGTAAGCATGGTTTTTGACCTAAGCCCGGTGTTTGACATAAGCCCGATTCTTGACGTAAGCCTGATCGATGACGTAAGCCTGGTCCTTGACGTAAGCCTGGTTTTTTGACATAAGCCTTGGCTTTGGGTTTCAGGAGCTGCTCTTTGAAGGAGACGCCCACCTCAAGGAGCGCGTGCTGGAGAGTGTGTCCCAGCTGAAGGCGCAGCTGAAAGAACGAGACGACCAGCTGAAGGAGGAGCTGGACGAGGACGTGGTCCTGCTCAAGGACAGGTTGGCCAAAGGGCAGAGTCACGTCAAGGAACAGCTGGCCGAGGAGAACGCACGGACGACTGAAGACCTCACGGAACAGAAACACGCTCTGGACACGCTGCGACAAACAGTGAAGCAGTGGACACAGTCCAGTGCCAGTGGCGCCATGATGGACGAGCTGAAGCAGCAGGTGACCCTCCTGCAGGAGGATCTGAAGGCCACCAAAAAGCAGCTGAGCAGCACGCAGACAGAGCTGAGGAAAAACCAACAGACCTTTCAGAAGACGAAGAACAGTGAGGAAGAACTGCAGAAGACCCTGGAACAGCTTCAAAGCGAGGTGCAGGCCAACACAGCCGTCAGAGCTCAGCTCCAGGCAGCAGAGAAGGAGATCCGCTCCCTGAGGGCGGACCTGGACAGCTTCCAGTCCGGTGACCCCAACCTGACTCTGCCCCAGTCCTCCCAGGCGGGATCCACCTTCACCAGGTGGGGTCGCAACACCTGCCCGGCCAACACGTCCCTGGTGTATGCCGGGGTGGCCGGGGGCTCGTGGTTCGACCACACGGGCGGGGCCTCCAACTACCTGTGTCTGGTGATGGACCCCCAGGTGGACAACACCACCCTCCCCTCCCACTTCAGCTTATTGTACGGCGCGGAGTACGACTTGTTCTTGGGTCACCACGATCAGGACGTGGTGTGCTCCGTGTGCCTAGCCCCTCACGCCGTCACGCTCATGATCCCCGCCACCCTCACCTGCCCCGACGGCTGGACCGTCCAGTACCAGGGTCACCTGGCGTCTGGCCACCACGACAGCAAGGGCAGGACGGAGGACGTACGTGTGTCTGGACCTGGTGAGGGAGAACCGCCACGCCGGCCACGTCAAAAACGACGGGGCTCGGTTCTACATGGTGGCCACCCACTGTGGAAGTCTTCCCTGTCCACCTTACATCCACAACAAAGTAGTCACCTGCGTGGTGTGTTCCCAGTAGTCCCCGTCATCAACAACAAAGTGATCACCTGTGCGGTGTGTTCCATGTCATCCCAACGTCAGCAGGGTCTCTGTCCTGTCCAAGACGGCAGTGAATAATACCAGAGCCAGTCCAGGTGTAGCCCTGTACTGTAGACACGGGCCAGTGCCGTCTGCTTCACGTGTCACCAGCCCAACATCATCCTCTACCTAAAATAGTGTGGTTCCACAGCTCTTCTTGTGTCTATCACTTACCTTGCATTGGCCGCTATAGAAAGGTGTTTGGATTTCCACCCACACACCCATTTCCCGACCCACCCCTACCCCGTGACGTTTTCTCCTGTTCGTGAGTGAACACATTCTGTTAATGTGTGCGTGCCTCAGTCCACACAATGTCTGCTGGCCCCGGAACGACTTGTGGTGTGGTTAAAGCAATAGTGTGTGTGTGTGTGTGTGTGTGTGTGTGTGTGTTCATACTGATTAAAAACTGATTAAACATTTTAACTGCCTTTGTTGAAATTCCCTTTCATCTTTCTTTCTGCTGATGTAGTAAAAACTCTCTCTCTCTCTCTGTCTCTCTCTCTCTCTGAGAATGGGCGTGCGTGCGTGCGTGCGTGCGTGCGTGCATGTGTGTGTGTCTGTGCGTGTGTGTGTGTGTAAGCGCGCGTGCAAAAGAAAATATTACACTTTTTAATGCCATGTATGAAAAAAAAAAATCTTTGCATTCACCTCTCCGCTTAGGTCTCCCTCCCTCTCACTCTCTCTCTCTCATCTACCCCCAATACCCACACACACACACACACACACACACACACACACACACACACACCATCTCTCCCCTCTTATATCTACGATTCAAATAACGGATTATCTGAGACCGACACTTCTGAAGTTTTTCGTATAATAGAACACAATGGTCTTCTTGTTGAAGAAGAAGAAGTGGAGAAGGAGGAGGAGGAGGAGGGGGGATGAAGGAGGAGGTCGAAATGAAAGTTTATACAGGCACACACACAGAATGAATTCATGAATGAAAATGTTCGGCTGGTCTCCAAAGTCTGACCAGCGCGTTGGGCTGATGCTGTAGGTCAGACATCAGCTGAGTCATGAATTCATTTATCCATCAGCTTTAACTCATGCGCAGAGTGGTCTCGAAAGTTCTCAGATGTGGTGACATATGGACCTGTATAGACTAGTTTACACGCGCAGTAACACCACCTTTATCAAACTGAAACTGAATGAAAGAAAGAATCAACTACACACACAACAAAAAAAGAAAAAGTAGGAAAAGAAAGAAAGAATATCAGCGGTGAAGACAACCAGACGGACTGAAAAACAAATCACGGATCATTCAGTGGAAAAGAAGAAATGACCTCACCCACACCCCCACAACACCTGTCCAATCCAGGTCACCCTGACATTGCTGTTCCCATCAGCTGGGGGCAACATGCTTCTAGTTGTCATGAACGGGTGTCGCAGGGGAACAGAGGAATGGCTTTCATCTCCTGCACGAACTGCCAGACAATTCTGGCTAAACACTGCTGACCTTTTAGGGGATTTCTGTGTCGTGGTCTTTTAGGGGATATATGTGTCATGGTCTTTCAGGGGATCTCTGTGTCATGGTCTTTTGGGGGGATCTTTGTGTCGTGGTCATTTAGGGGATCTCTGTGTCGTGGTCTTTTAGGGGATCTCTATGTCGATCGTTTAGGGGGATCGCTGTGTCATTGGTATTTTAGGGGATCTCTGTGTCGTGTGGTCTTTTAGGAGATCTCTATGTCGTCTTTTAGAGGATCTCTGTGTCGTAGTCTTTTAGGGGATCTCTGTGTCGTGGTCTTTTAGGGGATCTCTGTGTCGTGGTCTTTTAGGGGATCGGTGTGTCGTGGTCTTTTAGGGGATCTCTGTGTCATGGTCTTTTAGCAGATCTCTGTGTCGTGGCCTTTTAGGGGATCTCTGTGTCAAGGTCTTTCAGGGGATCTATGTGTGATGGTTTTCTAAAAGGGGCTGCCACGCTTCAAAGGAGAGAGGAAAAAGAGACAGCAGAGGGGAAAGGGGAGCCGGGTGGGGGGGGGGGGGGGGGGGAGATGACGAGACGCGAAGACAACTGCGTTTTCTCTGGTTCCATAACAGTCACCTCACTGTCTCTGTGTCCAATCCAAACGGGTTCTCTCTGTTAAGGTGCAGGCGTTTTCTCTGGTTTAAACGACAGTCATCTCACTGTGTGTCCAATCCAAACGGGTTCTCTCTGTTAAGGTGCAGGGTCTGACAGGGCGGTAGCAGAAAAACAGGCAGTCTACATGAGCTTCAACGACCTTCTCTCCGATCAAAAAGACAGTTTGTTTGCTTGCCCTCCCCCCCACACCCCCCCCCCCCCCTCCCCCCATCCTCGCACACAGACACAGACACACACACACACACACACACACACACACACACAAACGCGCGCACGCACACATACAAACAGACCTTCAATGTTGTTTTCTCCTTAATTTGTAGTCCAGTTAAGCATGCACTTTAAGATTATTTGCAGGTATGTTGTAGGCATGCTTAGAGGGACATTTATATGCACTTAGAAATCCACATTATGCATACACTTACATAGTCACAGACATTTCTCTCTCTCTCTCTCTCTCTCTCTCTCTGGCTCCGTCACTCTCTCTCTCTCTCTCGTCTAATATCACATATACAGTGATGGCCACTATTTAAGCAGGAGATCACGGAAGCGTCCGAGTCTTGTCTGTAGCAATAACGTGCATGCCATGAACTGTCTACCTTGCCATAGACAGTCTTGTCTGTAGCAATAACGTGCATGCCATGAACTGTCTACCTTGCCATAGTCTTGTCTGTGGCAATAACGTGCATGCCATGAACTGTCTACTTTGCCATAGACAGTCTTGTCTGTGGCAATAACGTGCATGTCATGAACTGTCTACTCTGCCATAGACAGTCTTGTCTGTAGCAACAACGTGCATCCCATGAAGTGTCTACTTTGCCATAGTCTTGTCTGTAGCAATAGCGTGCATGCCATGGACTGTCTACTTTGCCATAGACAGTCTTGTCTGTAGCAATAACGTGCATGCCATGAACTGTCTACTTTGCCACAGACAGTCTTGTCTATAACAATAACGTGCGTGCCATGAAGTGTCTACTTTGCCATAGACAGTCTTGTCTGTAGTAATAACGTGCATGCCATGAACTGTCTACCTTGCCATACAAAAAGTTACACGTTTCCTCCCTTCCCCTTTCTTCCCGGCCTCCACTGGTGGTATGGGTGCTAGTATTTCGGAGGAGACGGTATATGCTACACAAGCGGCGTGCAGTGACCACAGAACTCAAGTCAGCGCACCAGTTCTCAGTGGATGGATCCGTGATGACCGACAGAATACATGAACACAAAGCTGATTTAATAAACCAGCGGAGACAGATACTGATAGTAATGTTCTTATCCCTAGCTGATGCATTTGATATCAGAGCAAGCAAGTAGGCACGCGCGCGCGCGCACACACACACACACCACACACACACACACACACACACACACACTTCCATGCACACACACACACACACACACACACACACACACACACACACACACACACACACATTTGGTCTGTGATATAATCATCACCAGTGTTTTATCCACGACTCTGTTAGTCTCTCCATATCTCTCCCACCTCATTCCTCACCTCTCTCACTCCCCCCCCCCCCCCCCCCTTCCCCCCAATCCTAGGTCCAGGTCTTGCCGCCCCCCTTCTCCCTCCCCCATCCCGTCCCTCTACGTCTGTGGAAACGGAACCAGTACTCACGTGCACGCGCTCTGGGTCTCCTTGCTGTTACTACTGGGACGGCGGGTCTTGGACAGAACGTGTTGGAGAAGGCACATACACACCACTGGCCCTCAGTCACTGTGCTCACGGCTCGTGGCTTACAAACATAACATTTTTTTTTCTGATCGTTTGTTTGACTCATTACCTAAGATACTGCTACCATCCAGTAGGAAGGGGGGGGGGGGGGGGGGAAGGGGGGGGAAGGACTGCGGGGAGGAGCGCATGACCTGGACAATCGCTCCAAAGAACGGATGAAAACTGCTACTCAATATTTCACACGCCTGAAAATGTCTTCTCTACGTATTCTGGCCGGAAAGTAATCAGTTGAGAGGGGGACTGGTTTTCCAAATGTTGTGAAAAGCAGAGATGTGGTGGTGTGAAGGTGGGGGGGATGGGTAAGGCGGGAAAAGAGGAGGATGAACCAAACGACAATGTGCAGTCTCATCCTAATCTTCATTCCTTGATCATGCCGCTCACTGCGCTAAGTCTACTCCCTATGGTTTTCCACTCTCTACTGGACTGCTGGAAACAATACACTTTTCTTGAAACAATACCTTTTCTGTCTCAATCCCTCACTCCAGACACTGTCAATGCCCCATCTGCTGATATGTCGAACTACAAAGAGGCAATCGGAACTGGAAAAGGAAAAATGATTGTGATGACGATGACAAAATCCAGTGTGGACAAGTCCCAAAAGAGGTCACTCTCTGCTGCGTGTGCCAGCTGATCAGTTCTCTGTTGTCTGCACGTTGTTCAGGCTCTCAAAAAGCTGGGAACACTGGACCCTCCAAAGGATCATGCTGACAGCAGATTGTCGTTGTCTGCACGTTGTTCAGGCCTCACAAAGCTGGGAACACTGCACCCTCCAAAGGATCAAGCTGACAGCAGATTGTCGTTGTCTGCACGTTGTTCAGGCCTCACAAAGCTGGGAACACTGGATCCTCCAAAGGATCATGATGACAGCAGACTGTCGTTGTCTGCACGATGTTCAGGCCTCACAAAGCTGGGAACACTGCACCCTCCAAAGGATCATGCTGACAGCAGATTGTCGTTGTCTGCACGTTGTTCAGGCCTCACAAAGCTGGGAACACTGGACCGTCCCCTCCAAAGGATCATGCTGACAGCAAGAGAGTGCCAAATGTCGGCATCTCCTCTCAAAGGCGAATTTCATATTATTGTTCAGGACTGGATTTCAGTCCGGAGCCTCAAAAATGGAGTCCCTTGCACCAGAAAACCGGAGGGAATTTATTCAAGGCCTGGAGTGAACAGAACACAGATTCTTCTCTGGACCAGATGGCGGGTTTCTGATTTCTACAGGCTGCACTGACAAATATCACTATCATATCGGGGGGGTTGGGGGGATTAAAAAAATGTCCAGGTTAAAAGACCATGTGGGGGTGTTTTCACGTGGGAATGTCATGATCACCGGTTTCTGGGTGACAGTGACCTTGTTGAAGGGGCAGACAGCAATGAGGAAGTCCTGCAGCTGTTCATGTCAGATGCACAACATCCGGCCCTTGCCCCACAGGAAATGCGTCCTACGAGCACCTCTTGTGTCGTGCGATGACTGCCTGTCACAACCCACTTCTCCTGCAGGACTCTGCTCTCGTTGCCATCACAAGACAAGGCAGTTCCGGCAATAGTTCTTCACCTTCACACTGACGCTCTGATGACTTGGCCGTCTTCAATGAGACGAAGCCTGCCATTGGCTAGCAGTCAATGAGACGTAGCCTGCCATTGGCCAGCAGTTAATATTCGCAAATCAAAGGCAGCCCCTGCCTCCCTAACTATAAAATCTCCCGCCCTGGCCACTCAAGGGAACCACTGGTGTTTTTAGGAGCTTGGGGTCAACACGTCGTTCACTTCAGCATCCAATACTCTGTTCGTCTGTCTGGGGAACTACTGGTCTGTCAGAGCTTCGGCCTCTCAGGACGTAAGATATCACCACGATCTACACAGCAGTGTGGACTGACTGAAGTGCTGAGAGATCACCGCCATCTACACAGCAGTGTGGACTGACTGAAGTGCTGAGAGATCACCACCATCTACACAGCAGTGTGGACTGACTGAAGTGCTGAAAGATCACCCCCATCTACACAGCAGTGTGGACTGACTGAAGTGCTGAGAGATCACCGCCATTTACACAGCAGTGTGGACTGACTGACGTGCTGTGGACTGTGCTGAGAGCTGTGGGTTAAAGGTCCACTATGGAATGGAACACGGTGGCGTCGTGTGTCCTGCTGATGCTGATTGTCCTCCTGTCCTCTCTCGCCCAGCAGGCCGTGGGGTCATCCCCTTTCCAAGGAGAACCGATCCGCACCTCCAGACCCCGCGGCTGTCTTCGCCAGAGGTCGCCCGGTGCCAGGGGAGGCCATGCTGATGGTGCGAGACTACGTGAAGCAGGGGGACACTCTCCTAGGAGAACGCCTGAAGGAATCGTTCAGCAGCCTCAAGGTGAGGTTAGGAGGTTAGGTTAATATTGCTTACAGCCCAGCCCACCGCAAAGGGCCTTATCAGGGCTGTCACCGCCTTGAAGACAACCCACAAATCCATCTCCTTTTGAATTTAAAAAAAAAAAACTTATTCACACAACCATTCACAAAATCCTCTTCTGAACAAAAAAAAAAAAACAAAAACAAAAAAAAAACAAACAGCATGCCAGAAATTTTTTTTAAAAAATCGTTCCTCCGTAAACTCTTAGGTCAGATGAAAAAATGGTATCTCTTTTAGAAATTCAAAGATCACATCATTTGGGACATCTCTCAGTAAGCTTTTCATGGAGTCTGCTGTGTATAATGTTTATGTCTGACATGCAAGTCCCAACACTCTATAAGAATATGTTTCACTGTGAGTGGGACATTACATGGAATGCACCACGGAGCTTCTTCACCTTTAAAGAGATAAGAATGGGTGTAAAAGGAGTAGTTCTGTTTGCAAACGGCACAAGACTGTTTCTTCTTTACGGCCGCCTCGAGAACATGGTTAAAAACTCTTTCAGGTTTGGACAGATTTTGAATAAACTAATATCTGTCTGCGAGTTCCATTCCTCTTGACAGAGGTCTTTGACGTAAGCCTGGTCTTTGACGTAAGCCTGGTCTTAAGCCTGGTCTTTGACGTAAGCCTAGTCTTTGACATAAGCCTGGTCTTTAACCTAAGCCTGGTTCTTCATGTAAGCCTGGTCTCTGACGTAAGCCTGGTCCTTGACGTAAGCCTTGGGTTTGGGTTTCAGGAGCTGCTCTTTGAGGGAGACGCCCACCTCAAGGAACGCGTCCTGGAGAGTGTGTCCCCCAACTGAAAGCGCAGCTGAAAGAACGAGACGACCAGCTGAAGGAGGAGCTGGACGAGGACGTGGCCCTGCTCAAGGACAGGTTGGCCAAAGGGCAGAGTCACGTCAAGGAACAGCTGGCCGAGGAGAACGCACGGACGACGACTGAAAGACCTCACGGAACAGAAACACGCTCTGGACACGCTGCGACAAACCGTGAAGCAGTGGACACAGTCCAGTGCCAGCGGCGCCATGATGGACGAGCTGAAGCAGCAGATGACCCTCCTGCAGGAGGATCTGAAGGCCACCAAGCAGCAGCTCTCAGCAGCACGCAGAGAGAGTTGAGAAAAAACCAACAGACCCTGCAGAAGACCCTGGAGCAGCTTCAAAGCGAGCTGCAGGCCAACACAGCCGTCAGAGCTCAGCTCCAGGCAGCAGAGAAGGAGATCCGCTCCCTGAGGGCGGACCTGGACAGCTTCCAGTCCGGTGACTCCAACCTGAGTCTGCCCCAGTCCTCCCAGGTGGGATCCACCTTCACCAGGTGGGGTCGCAACACCTGCCCGGCCAACACGTCCCTGGTGTATGCCGGGGTGGCCGGGGGCTCGTGGTACGACCACACGGGTGGGGGCGCCAACTACCTGTGTCTGGTGATGGACCCCCAGGTGGACAACACCACCGTCCCCTCCCACGTCAGCTACCTGTACGGCGCGGAGTACCAGTCGATCTTGGGTCACGACCACCAGGACGTGGTGTGCTCCGTGTGCCTGTCCCCTCACGCCGTCACGCTCATGATCCCGCCACTTTCACCTGTCCCGACGGCTGGACTGTCCAGTACCGGGGTCACCTGGCGTCTGAAAGACACGTCCACAAGGGAAGGATGGAGTACGTTTGTCTGGACCTGGTGAGGGAGCATCGCCACGCCGGCCACGACAACAACAACGGGGCTCTGTTCTACCTGGTGCTCTCCTCCTGTGGAAGCCTCCCCTGTCCGCCCTACATCAACCAAAAAGTAGTCACCTGTGTGGTGTGTTCCAAGTAAAACCCATCATCCACAACAAAGTGATCACCTGTGTGGTGTGTTCCAAGTAGTCCCATCATCCACAACAAAGTGATCACCTGTGTGGAATGTTCCAAGTAGTTCACGTCATCAAACAACAAAGTAGTCGCCTGTGTGGTGTGTTCCATGTCACTCCAAAGTTGGCAGGGTCTCTCTCCTGTCCAAGATGGCAGTGAACAATGCCAGAGCCAATCCAGGTGTAGTCCTGTACTGTAGACACGGGCCAGTGCCGTCTGCTTCACGTGTCACCAGCCCAACATCCTCCTCTGCCTAAAATAGTGTGGTCCCATATGCTCTTCTTGTGCCCATCACTTACCTTGCATTGGCCGCTATGGAAAGGTGTTTGGATTTCCACCCACACCCCCACTTCCCGACCCATTCCTACCCCATGACGTTTTCTCCTGTTCGTTAGTGAGCACGGCCTGTTGATGTGTGCGTGCCTCAGTCCACAGAATGTTTGCTGCTGGCCCCAGAACGACTTGCGGGGTGGTGAGCGCATTAGCCTATGTATATATGTTCATTTTACTGATTAAAACTGATTAAACATTTTAACTGCCTTTGTTGAAATTCATTTTCCACTTTCTTTCTGCTGAAGTAGTAAACCTACCCCTCCCCCTCTCTCTCTCTCTCTCCCTCCCTCTCTCTGTCTCTCTCTCACTGAGAATGAGCATGCGTGCGTGTGTGCGTGTGTGTGTGTGTGTGTGTGTGTGTGTGTGTGTGTGTGTGTGTGTCTGTCAGTGTGTGTCTGTGTGTGCGAATGTGTGTGCAAAAAGTAAATTATATAACATTTTAATGCCATATGAAAAAAAAAAATCTTCACATTCACCTCTCCGTTTACGTCTTCCTCTCCCTCTCTCTCTCTCACTCTGAGATAGAGCGTGCGTGCGTGTGTGTGTGTGTGTGTGTGTGTGTGTGTGTGTGTGTGTGTGTGTGTGTGCAAAAAAAAAATCATTAAACGTTTTCAATGCCATTTATGAAAAAAAAAAAAAAATCTCCATTCACCTCACCACTTTCGTCTTCCTCTCCCTCTCTCTCTCTCTCCCTGTCTCTCCCTCTTTGGCTCTCTCTCTCTCCCCCTTTCTCTCTGTCTCTCTCTGTTTCTCTCTCATCTACCCCCTGGCCACACACACACACACACACACACACACACACACACACACACACACACACACCGTCCCTCCCCTCTTCTCTCTACGATTCAAGTAATGGATGATCTGAGACCGACATTTCTGAAGGTTTCATATTATAGAATAAAAAATGGTCTTATTGTTGAAGAAGAAGAAGAAGAAGAAGAAGAAGGAGGAGGAGGAGGAGGAGGAGGAGGAGGAGGAGATGAAGGGGGAGGATGAAGTGAAAGTTAATACAGGCACACAGACGGAATGAATAAATGAAAATGTTAGGTAGGTATCCTAAGTCTGACCAGCGCGTTGGGCTAATGTTGTAGGTCAGACATCTGCTGAGTCATTAATCCATTTATCCATCAGCTTCAATTCATGCGCAGAGTGGTCTCGAAAGTTCTCAGATGTGGTGACATGTGGACCTGTATAGACTAGTTCACACACAGTAACACCACCTTCATCAAACTGAAACTGAATGAAAGAAAGAATCAACTACACACACACACAAAAAAAAAAAAAAAAGTAGGAAAGAAAGAAAGAATATCAGCGGTGAAGACAACCAGACGGACTGAAAAAACAAATCACGGATCATTCAGTGGAGAAGAAGAAATGACCTCACCCACACCCCCCACAACACCTGTCCAATCCAGGTCACCCTGACATTGCTGTTCCCATCAGCTGGGGGCAACATGCTTCTAGTTGTTCATGAACGGGTGTCGCAGGGGAACAGAGGAATGGCTTTCATGTCCTGCACGAACTGCCAGACAATTCTGGCTAAACACTGCTGACCTTTTAGGGGATCTCTGTGTCGTGGTCTTTTAGGGGATATATATGTGTCATGGTCTTTCAGGGGATCTCTGTGTCATGGTCTTTGGGGGGATCTTTGTGTCGTGGTCATTTAGGGGATCTCGGTGTCGTGGTCTTTTAGGGGATCTCTATGTCGATCGTTTAGGGGATCGCTGTGTCATTGGTATTTTAGGGGATCTCTGTGTCGTGTGGTCTTTTAGGAGATCTCTGTGTCGTCTTTTAGAGGATCTCTGTGTCGTAGTCTTTTAGGGGATCTCTGTGTCGTGGTCTTTTAGGGGATCTCTGTGTCGTGGTCTTTTAGGGGATCTCTGTGTCGTGGTCTTTTAGGGGATCGGTGTGTCGTGGTCTTTTTAGGGGATCTCTGTGTCATGGTCTTTTAGCGGATCACTGTGTCGTGGCCTTTTAGGGGATCTCTGTGTCAAGGTCTTTCAGGGGATCTGTGTGTGATGGTTTTCTAAAAGGGGCTGCCACGCTTCAAAGGAGAGTGGAAAAGAGACAGCAGAGGGGAAAGGGGAGCCGGGGGGGGGGGGGGGGGGGGGGGGGGGGGGGGGGGGGGGGAGATGACGAGACGCGAAGACAACTGCGTTTTCTCTGGTTCCATAACAGTCACCTCACTGTCCCTGTGTCCAATCCAAACGGGTTCTCTCTGTTAAGGTGCAGGCGTTTTCTCTGGTTTTTAACGACAGTCATCTCACTGTGTGTCCAATCCAAACGGGTTCTCTCTGTTAAGGTGCAGGCGTTTTCTCTGGTTTAACGACAGTCATCTCACTGTGCGTTCAACCAAACCAAACGGGTTCTCTCTGTTAAGGTGCAGGCGTTTTGTCTGGTTTAGCGACAGTCATCTCACTGTGTGTTCAATCCAAACGGGTTCTCTCTGTTAAGGTGCAGGGTCTGACAGGGCGATAGCAGAAACAGGCAGTCTACATGAGCTTCAACGACCTTCTCTCCGATCAAAAAGACAGTTTGCTTGCCCTCCCCCCCCCCCCCCCCCCCCCCCCCCCCCCCCCCCCCCCATCCTCGCACACAGACACAGACACAGACACTGACACAGACATAGACACACACACACACACACACACACACACACACACACACACACACGCGCGCGCGCGCGCGCGCGCGCACACACACACACACACACACACACACACACACACACACACAAAACGCGCTCACGCACACATACAAACAGACCTTCAATGTTGTTTTCTCCTTAATTTGTAGTCCAGTTAAGCATTCACTTTAAGATTAGTTGCAGGTATGTTGTAGGCATGCTTAGAGGGAAATTTATATGCACTTAGAAATCCACATTATGCATACACTTACATAGTCACAGACATTTCTCTCTCTCTCTCTCTCTCTCTCTCTCTCGCTCTCTCTCTCTCTCTCTCTCTCTCTGGCTCCGTCACTCTCTCTCTCTCTCTCTCTCTCTCTCTCTCTCTCTTCGTCTAATATCACATATACAGTGATGGCCTCTATTTAAGCAGGAGATCACGGAAGCGTCCGAGTCTTGTCTGTAGCAATAACGTGCATGCCATGAACTGTCTACCTTGCCATAGACAGTGTTGTCTGTAGCAATAACGTGCATGCCATGAACTGTCTACCTTGCCATAGACAGTCTTGTCTGTGGCAATAACGTGCATGCCATGAACTGTCTACCTTGCCATAGACAGTCTTGTCTGTAGCAATAACGTGCATGTCATGAACTGTCTACCTTGCCATAGACAGTCTTGTCTGTAGCAATAACGTGCATGCCATGAACTGTCTACCTTGCCATAGTCTTGTCTGTGGCAATAACGTGCATGCCATGAACTGTCTACTTTGCCATAGACAGTCTTGTCTGTGGCAATAACGTGCATGTCATGAACTGTCTACTCTGCCATAGACAGTCTTGTCTGTAGCAATAACGTGCATCCCATGAAGTGTCTACGTTGCCATAGTCTTGTCTGTAGCAATAGCGTGCATGCCATGAACTGTCTACTTTGCCATAGACAGTCTTGTCTGTAGCAATAACGTGCATGCCATGAACTGTCTACTTTGCCACAGACAGTCTTGTCTGTAACAATAACGTGCGTGCCATGAACTGTCTACTTTGCCATAGACAGTCTTGTCTGTAGTAATAAAGTGCATGCCATGAACTGTCTACTTTGCCATAGACAGTCTTGTCTGTAGCAATAACGTGCATGCCATGAACTGTCTACCTTGCCATACACAAAAAGTTACACGTTTCCTCCCTTCCCCTTTCTTCCCTTCCGGCCTCCACTGGTGGTATGGGTGCTAGTATTTCGGAGGAGACGTTTACATGCTACACAAGCGGCGTGTAGTGACCACAAAACTCAAGTCAGTGCGCCAGTTCTCAGTGGATGGATCCGTGATGACCAGACAGAATACATGAACACAAAGCTGATTTGATAAACCAGCGGAGACAGATACTGATAGTAATGTTCTTATCCCTAGCTGATGCATTTGATATGAGAAGCAAGTAGGCATACACACACACACACACACACACACACACACACACACACACACACACACTTCCATGCACACTGCACACACACACACACACACACACACACACACACACACACACACACACACACATTTTGGTCTGTGATATAATCATCACCAGTGTTGTATCCACGACACTGTTAGTCTCTCCACATCTCTCCACCTCATTCCTCACCTCTCTCACTCCCCCCCCCCCCCCCCCCCCAACCCTAGGTCCGGTCTTGCCGCCCCCCCCCCTTCTCCCTCCCCCATCCCGTCCCTCTACATCTGTCTTTAAAGAAGAGACGTGTGAGCCGGCCAGTCACTATGCTAATGACGCTGGGCCCTTTGGTGTCCACTTAGCATGGCCATCAGACGTGTGAGCCGGCCAGTCACTATGCTAATGACGCTGGGTCCCTTGGTGTCCACTTAGCATGGCCATCAGACGTGTGAGCCGGTCAGTCACTATGCTAATGACGCTGGGCCCCTTGGTGTCCACTTAGCGTGGCCATCAGACGTGTGAGCCGGCCAGTCACTATGCTAATGACGCTGGGCCCCTTGGTGTCCACTTAGCATGGCCATCAGACGTGTGAGCCGGCCAGTCACTATGCCAACGACGCTGGGTCCCTTGGTGTCCGCTTAGCATGGTCATCAAACGTGTAATGACAGAACGTGTGACGGTCAGCTGGTAGACACTGTACATTGTTGTCGACGTGGTGGCGTGGGCTGGCTAGGTGACGACCATGTTCGTCGTCTTTACAGGGCAGTTTGGTGTTCCAGCTGATCTCAGCCTGTGTGTTTTACAATCCCTGTCAGTTCCTGCTTTGGAGTTTCACTTTGGTTTTACTTTCAGTTTTTTTCACCTTTTTTTTATTTCTGTTTCGAAGATTTATGTACCTTTTTTTCTAATTCTGTGCAAAGGCTTCCTTTCCTTGCTTTTCTCTCTGATGACGTGATCAACAGTGACCTTTAGGAAAAGGTCACGACGACTCCCTGAAAACAGGGAGCCAGGACTCACGTGTGCGCGCTCTGGTCTCCTTGCTGTTACTGTTGGGACGGCGGGTCTTGGACAGAACGTGTTGGAGAAGGCACATACACACCACTGGCCCTCAGTCATGTGCTCACGGCTCGTGGTTTACAAGCATCGTAACATTTTTTTTTCTGATCGTTTGTTTGACTCATTACCTGAGATACTGCCACCATCCAGTAGGAAAGGGGGGGGGGGGGGGGGGGGGGGGGGGGAGGATAGAACTGCGGGGAGGAGCGCATGACCTGGACAATCGCTCCAAAGAACGGATGAAAACTGCTACACAATATTTCACACGCCTGAAATGTCTTCTCTACGTATTCTGGCCGGAAAGTAATCAGTTGAGAGGGGATTGGTTTTCCAAATGTTCTGAAAAGCAGAGATGTGGTGGTGTGAAGGTGGGGGGGGGGGGGAGGGATGGGTAAGACGGGAAAAGAGGAGGATGAATGTGCAGTCTCATCCTAATCTTCATTCCTTGATCATGACACTCACTGAGCTAAGTCTACTCCCCATAGTTTTCCACTCTCTACTCGACTGCTGAAAACAATAAACTTTTCTTGAAACAATACACTTTTCTGTCTCAATCCCTCACTCCAGACACTGTCAATGCCCCACCTGCTGATAGGTCGAACTACAAAGAAGGCAATCGGAACTGGAAAAAGGAAAGATGAATGTGATGAGGATGACAAAATCCAGTGTGGACAAGTCCCAAAAGAGGTCACACTCTGCTGCGCGCCAGTTGTTCAGTTCTCCGTTGTCTGCACGTTGTTCAGGGCCTCACAAAGCTGGGAACACTGGACCCTCCCCTCCAAAGGATCATGCTGACAGCAGATTGTCGTTGTCTGCACGTTGTTCAGGCCTCACAAAGCTGAGAACACTGCACCCTCCATAGGATCATGCTGACAGCAGATTGTCTTTGTCTGCACGTTGTTCAGGCCTCACAAAGCTGGGAACACTGGACCCTCCCCTCCAAGGATCATGCTGACAGCAGATTGTCGTTGTCTGCACGTTGTTCAGGCCTCCTCAAAGCTGGGAACACTGGATCCTCCAAAGGATCATGCTGACAGCAGATTGTCGTTGTCTGCACGTTGTTCAGGCCTCACAAAGCTGGGAACACTGGATCCTCCAAAGGATCATGATGACAGCAGACTGTCGTTGTCTGCACGTTGTTCAGGCCTCACACTCACAACACTGCACCCTCCAAAAGGATCATGCTGACAGCAGATTGTCGTTGTCTGCACGTTGTTCAGGCCTCACAAAGCTGAGAACACTGGACCCTCCAAAGGATCATGCTCGACAGCAGATTGGCGTTGTCTGCACGTTGTTCAGGCCTCACAAAGCTGAGAACACTGGACCCTCCAAAGGATCATGCTGACAGCAGATTGGCGTTGTCTGCACGTTGTTCAGGCCTCACAAAGCTGAGAACACTGCACCCTCCAAAGGATCATGCTGACAGCAGATTGTCGTTGTCTGCACGTTGTTCAGGCCTCACAAAGCTGAGAACACACTGGATCCTCCAAAGGATCATGCTGACAGCAGATTGTCGTTGTCTGCACGTTGTTCAGGCCTCACAAAGCTGAGAACACTGGATCCTCCAAAGGATCATGCTGACAGCAGATTGTCGTTGTCTGCACGTTGTTCAGGCCACAAAAAGCTGGGAACACCGGACCCTCCCCTCCAAAGGATCATGCTGACAGCAGAGTGCCAACTGTCGGCATCTCCTCTCAAAGGCGAATTTCATATTATTGTTCAGGACTGGATTTCAGTCCGGAGCCTCAAAAATGGAGTCCCTTTGCACAGGAAAACCGGAGGGAATTTATTCAAGGTCTGGAGTGAACAGAACACAGATTCTTCTCTGGACCAGATGGCGAGTTCTGATTTCTACAGGCTGCACTGACAAATATCCTACTAAATCGGTAGGGGGGGGGGGGGGGGGGGGGGGGGGGGGGGGGGGGGGGGGGGATTACAAAATGTCCAGGTTAAAAGACCGTGTGGGGGTGTTTTCACGTGGGAATGTCATGATCACCGGTTTCTGGGTGACAGTGACCTTGTTTGAAGGGGCAGACAGCAATGAGGAAGTCCTGCAGCTGTTCATGTCAGATGCACAACATCCGACCCTTGCCCCGCAGGAAATGCGTCCTACGAGCACCTCTTGTGTCGTGCGATGACTGCCTGTCACAACCCACTTCTCCTACAGGACTCTGCTCTCACGACAAGGCAGTTCCGGCAATAGTCCTTCACCTTCACACTCATGCTCTGATGACTTAGCCGTCTTCAATGAGACGAAGCCTGCCATTGGCTAGCAGTCAATTGAGACGTAGCCTGCCATTGGCCAGCAGTTAATATTCACAAATCAAAGGTAGCCCTGCCTCCCTAACTATAAAATCTCCCGCCCCTGGCCACTCAAGGGAACCACTGGTGTTTAGGAGCTTGAGGTCAACACGTCGTTCACTTCAGCATCCAATACTCTGTTCGTCAGTCTGGGGAACTACTGGTCGGTCAGAGCTTCGGCCTCTCAGGACGTGAGAGATCACCACCATCTAGGCAGCAGTGTGGACTGACTGAAGTGCTGAGAGATCACCACCATCTACACAGCAGTGTGGACTAACTGAAGTGCTAAGAGATCACCACCATCTACACAGCAGTGTGGACTGACTGAAGTGCTGAGAGATCAGCACCATCTACACAGCAGTGTGAACTGACTGAAGTGCTGAGAGATCACCACCATCTACACAGCAGTGTGGACTGACTGAAGTGCTGAGAGATCACCACCATCTACACAACAGTGTGGACGACTGAAGTGCTGAGAGATCACCCCCATTTACACAGCAGTGAGGACTGACTGACGTGCTGTGGACTGTGCTGAGAGCTGCGGGTTGAAGGTCCACTATGGAGTGGAGCACGGTGGCGTCGTGTGTGTTCTGCTGACTGTCCTCCTGTCCTCTCTCGCCCAGCAGACCCGTGGGGTCATCCCCTTCCAAGGAGAATCAGTCCGCACCTCCAGACCCCGCGGCTGTCTTCGCCAGAGGTCGCCCGGTGCCAGGGGAGGCCATGCTGATGGTGCGGGACTACGTGAAGCAGGGGGACACTCTCCTGGGAGAACGCCTGAAGGAATCGTTCAGCAGCCTCAAGGTGAGTTTAGGTTAATATATGCTTACAGCCCAGCCCACCGCAAAGGGCCATATCAGGGCTGTCACTGCGTTAAAGTCAACTCACAAGTCCTTCTTTTAAATGAAAAAAACCTTATTCACACAACCACTTACAACATTATCTTCTTTAAAAAAAAAAAACAACAAACAAACAAACAAACAAACTATGCTGGAAATTTTGTTAAAAATCTTTCCTCCATAAACTCTTAGATCAGATGAAATAAACATGATATCTCTTATAGAAATTCAAAGATGACATTAGTTGGGGCATCTCTTAACAAGGTTTTCATGGAGTCTGCTGTAAAATGTTTATGTCTCATGTCATGGAAGTCCCAACGCTCTAAAAGGACATGTTTCACTGTGAGTGTTACATGACATGGAATGCAACACGCAGCTTCTTCACCTGTAAATACTAAAATAGATAAGAATGGGTGTAAAATGAGTAGTCTGTTTGCAAAAGGCATAAGACTGTTAACATTTCTTCTTTACGGTCGGCACAAGAACACTGTAAAAACTAAATTGATATCTGTCTGCGAGTTCCATTCCTCTTGCCAGAGGTCTTTGACGTAAGCCTGGTCTTTGACGTAAGCCTGGTCTTAGACGTAAACCTGGTCCTTGACGTAAGCCCGGTCTTTGACGTAAGCCTGGTCTTTGATGTAAGCCTGGTCTTTGACGTAAGCCTGGTGTTTTTAACGTAAACCTTGTTTTTGAAAAAAAAGCCTGGTCTTTGACCTAAGCCTGGTCTTTGACGTAAGCCTGGTCCTTGACGTAAGCCTGGTTTTTGACATAAGCCTTGGCTTTGGGTTTCAGGAGCTGCTCTTTGAGGGAGACGCCCACCTCAAGGAGCGCGTCCTGGAGAGTGTGTCCCAGCTGAAGGCGCAGCTGAAAGAACGAGACGACCAGCTGAAGGAGGAGCTGGACGAGGACGTGGTCCTGCTCAAGGACAGGCTGGCCAAAGGGCAGAGTCACGTCAAGGAACAGCTGGCCGAGGAGGACGCACGGACGACTGAAGACCTCACGGAACAGAAAACACGCTCTGGACACGCTGCGACAAACCGTGAAGCAGTGGACACAGTCCAGCCGCGCCATGACGGACAAGCTGAAGCAGCAGATGACTCTCCTGCAGGAGGATCTGAAGACCACTGAGCAGCAGCTGAGCAGCACGCAGACAGAGCTTCAGAAGACGAAGAGCAGAGAAGAAGAACTGCAGAAGACCCTGGAGGAGCTTCAAAGCGAGGTGCAGGCCAACACAGCCGTCAGAGCTCAGCTCCAGGCAGCAGAGAAGGAGGTCCGCTCCCTGAGGGCGGACCTGGACAGCTTCCAGTCCGGTGACATCAACCTGAGTCTGCCCCAGTCCTCCCAGGCGGGATCCACCTTCACCAGGTGGGGTCGCAACACCTGCCCGGCCAACACGTCCCTGGTGTATGCCGGGGTGGTCGGGGGCAATTACTACGACCACCCGGGGCGGGGCCTCCAACTACCTGTGTCTGGTGATGAACCCCCAGATGGACAACACCACTAAGCCCTCCAACACCAACTGGCTGTACGGCGCGGAGTACGAGAAGATCTCGGGTCACCACGATCAGGACGTGGTGTGCTCCGTGTGCCTGGCCCCTAACGCCGTCACACTCATGATCCCCGCCACCCTCACCTGCCCCGACGGCTGGACCGTCCAGTACCGGGGTCACCTGGCGTCTGCCGACGACAGCCACAAGGGCAGGACGGAGTTCGTGTGTCTGGATCTGGAGAGGGAGCAGCGCCACGCCGGCTACGTCGACAAAGACGGGGCTCTGTTCCTCCTGGTGGCCTCCAGCTGTGGAAGCCCTCCCCTGTCCGCCTACATCCAGGCGAAAGTGGTGACCTGCGTCGTGTGTTCCAAGTAGTCCCGTCATCAACGTCTTCAGGGTCTCTGTCCTGTCCAAGATGGCAGTGAACAATGCCAGAGCCAATCCAGGTGTAGCCCTGTACTGTAGAAACAGGCTGGTGCCGTCTGCTTCATCTGTCACCAGCCCAACATCCTCCACCGCCTAAAACGGTGTAGTTCACACCTCTTCTTGTGACTATAACTTACCTTGCATTGGCCGCTATGGAAAGGTGTTTGGATTTCCACCACCACCCCCCACTTCCTGACCCACCCCTACCCCATGACTTTTTTCTCAATGTTCGTGAGTGAAAACATCCTGTTCATGTGTGTGTGTGCTTTAAGTGAACACAGTGTTTGCCAACCCTGTAACTTCTGACGAGTCGTTAAAGCATTTGCCTATATAGCTACGGGTTTCGGCTTCGCACCCTGACGTGGTCTGGATGGGTGATGGCGGACTTTACTTACACACACACACACACACACACACATACACAGCACACACACACACACATACACAGCACACACACACACACACACACACACACACACACACACACACAAACAAACAAGAACAACAACAAGAACAACAACACACACACACACACACACAACAACAAGAACAACACACACACACACACACACACACACACACACACACACACACACACACACACACACACATATCCATCCCCATCCTTGCCCACCCTTTATTTGACTGCGACAGACAATGTGAAACAGGAACGCCAAGGATCCCGTGCTCCATTTCAGGGGTGGAGGGGTTGTCCCTGTGGCCTGTATCTAGTGGCCTCAGTAAATGGTGTCCTGCGTATGTTGAATCAGAAAGGACACCCATGAAGACCAGCGAAGTATCTCAGCAGCAGTGCAGTGTCTCTTCTGGTGGGTTGCCTCATGACGACTTCAACACTGACAGCTCCCTGTGCACTGCCGCGCCAGAGCTGTGACAGGACAAGCCAGGTGTGGCTGTGGGCGGGAAAGAAGAATGAGCGGCGTGAACGTGATGCACCTGAAGTGACACGAAGAGACAGAAAAAGAAAAAAATCTACGCTTGGTGATCTCGGTGGTCACACACGTCGACCGTCGGACGGCGGACGTGAAAGCCAGGTCTTGCGCGGGAGACTCGCTTGGTGTGACAGAGGCTTAACACAGACACAGTTATCCTGAATAAGGGCACAACGTCTGTCCAATCCTAGCCATGACCTATGACCCCACTGCTGTAGGATGATAGGTCAAAACACGATGACAGTGATAGGTTCGAGCTTTTTTTCTGTCATTACCTAGAGTATTGCCTCTTCCATATTCTGATTTATAGCTCCAGTCAGATAACCCACGTGTAATCAACGTATCAACGTAATCATGTATTCAATGTAATTTCATATTCAGTACATCAAAGCCGAACATCTTGTACTATCTGCTCCCTTCCATTGGCATGTGTGTCTTCATTTGCTGATTAAAAAAATATTAAAAATTTTAATTGCCTTTTTTCAAATCCCTTTTCCACTTTCTTTCTGGTGATGTAGTTTAACTCATCTCTCTCTCTCTCTCTCTCTCTCTCTCTGAGAATGAGTGCGCGCGCGCGCGTTCGTGTGTGTGTGTGTGTCTGTGTATGCAAAAAAAATTATCAATTTTTTTAATGCCATTTTAGAAAAAAAAAAAATTTCTTCGCACTCACCTCTCCGCTCTCTCTCTCTCTCTCTCTCTCTCTCTCTCTCAACGCGTGCACGCGCTCTCGCTCCTGTTTGTGTCTACATTCTCTTTGTGTGTATCTTTATCTCTACCTCCCTCTGTATGTGTTTGTGTCACACTTGGATTGAGTGTGTGTGTGTGTGTGTGTGTGTGTATGCGCGCGCGCTTGCGAGGATGGGGACGTGTGTGTGTGTGTGTGTCTGTGCGTGTGTGTGTACGCGCGCGCGCGCGAGATGTTGTGTGTTTGAGATTGTTCCATACTCAGAAATATCAATAAATATACAAATCAGCTGCATTACTCACATCGGTCATCCACTATATATATATATATATATAATGCTGAACAATTAAGTAGTGGGGGAAAACAAGTGCAGGTTAACAATTCTTCCATCATTATAGTAATGACTTGGGAAAGATTTGAATTTTTTTAAAAAACTGAAGATGAAGCAAATGTATATTATAAATATGAAAAAAAAAAACCTTTCGCTAGCTGCATGAGGGAACCATCGCAATCCATCTGTAAGGCAGATCTATTGGTATTGCCTGCTACTAGGCCTTTCGTCCGCTGGATCGGCTAATTGTGTCTGTGCTCTTGGCGTCAAATAGAGACACACCACAATCCGTAATTCTGTGGTGTTCTCACCACCAAGCATTCAAAAAAGAATCAAACAGCACCCCAAAGCAGCCTGCGAAATGTAGTAAATAAAACACAAACGAAGTGTGGAGAGGAAAATAGTTGCTGAAAAAACTAAAAAAAAAAAAACATTATGAAAACAGTTATAAAAATGTATGGGACCATCTTTGAGCCTATTGAGGATCATCC
>JADBJO010004396.1:196765-199956 GCA_016801955.1 Conus betulinus | reverse complement strand
TTGTGGTTGTGAGTTCCATTCTCTTGAGGCAGTGAATGAAAAGGCATTTTCTCTCCCATGCCTTTGTGCGGGGCGTTGATGAACGTAGATGAACGGAGGGGTTGAGATGAAGGGGAGGCAAACAGTACATGGGAATATAAGCTGGCGAAGACTGAGAAGAAATTGTAGCACAGAAGGGATGGCATGTATTGAATGCGTGCTTCAGTTGGTGACCAATGTAGGCTTCGTCATAGAGCTGTGATAGTTTTTTTTTCCCATTGAGTAAAAGCCTTGCAGCTGAGTTTGGCACCTTTGGAGCTTGTCTACCACCTTTTAGGACATCCAGCAAGAAGGGCAATGCCGAAGTCTGGTCAAGACAAGACAAAAGCACAGACCAGTCTTTTGTGCTGCTGAAGGTCGCCAGCTGGTGACGAATGGAATGTATCTGGCGGACAGCTGCACAAGCAGATTTGCAGACAGGAATTGTGTGCTTGTGGAGTGACACGTCATCAGAGATAATGAATCCTAGGCAGCAGACAGAGGGGGAAGCGCAATGTCCAAGTTTCCAACATGAACAGTGAATGGCGTGGGACACATGACAGCATACACATACAGGCCAAGATGGTTCCATCTAAAGTCATCACAGTAACTTATGGAATAGCACAACAAAACACAGCTACAGTAAACACACTTTATACATTTTAAACATGGATCATGACACAGTAAACATCAACAGGACATGTTTTACACATACCTCATGACATATAACAGACGTCAGCAATGAGTCAGACATTGTTATGACACTGGATGTGTTAACAAGAGACATTTCAATCTAGTGAAAGGCACGCTAGACATGTGTTAAACAGTTAAAGGCACGCTAGACGTGTGTTAAACATAATTAAAGGCACGCTAGACATGTGTTTAAACATAATCAAAGGCACGCTAGACATGTGTTAAACATAATTAAAGGCATGCTAGGCATGTGTTAAACATAATTAAAGGCACGCTAGAATGTGTTAAACATAATTAAAGGCACGGTAGGCATGTGTAAAACATAATTAAAGACATGCTAATTAAAAACACATGCTAGACATGCTAGACATGTGTAAAACATAGTTAAAGACATGCTAGACATGTGTTAAAACATAATTAAAGGCATGCTAGACATGTGTGTTAAACATAGTAATGGCACAGTAGACGTCAGTAAGACGTGTGTTAAACATAGTCATGACCCAGTAAACAGCAGTAAGGTATGTGTTGAACACAGTCATTGTACAGTAGACATCAATAAGACACATATCAACCATGGTCATTATACAGCAGACATCAATAAGACACATATCAACCGTGGTCATACAGCAGACATCAATAAGACACATATCAGCCATGGTCATTATACAGCAGACATCAATAAGACACATATCAACCATGGTCATTATACAGCAGACATCAATAAGACACATATCAACCATGGTCATTATACAGCAGACATCAATAGGACACATATCAACCATGGTCATTATACCACAGACATCAATAAGACACATATCAACCATGGTCATTATACAGCAGACATCAATAAGACACATATCAACCATGGTCATTACATAGTAAAACAAAATCATTACACAGTCAACATCATTAAGATGTGTTAAGCACATCAGCCACGACACAGGAAATATAAAGAACACAATAAGAAGGCACATGTAAAACATAATCATGACACAGTACACATCTATAGAGTGAAAAATGACAGTTGACGGCACACAAAAACACACATTGTAGCAACATGGCACATGGAGACCTACAGCTGAAAATGATCTCCCTTCACCTGTCACATACATGATTTATCACGAGCGCGCTAATATATGAAGGTGTGTGAGGGGGATAGGGGGTTGTTGTATTGTGTGTGTTGTGTGTGTGTGTGTGTGTGTGTGTGTGTGTGTGTGTGTGTGTGTGTGTGTGTGTGTGTGTGTACACACACACACACACACACACACGCACACACACACGTGTGTACACTCACCACCACCACCACCCCCCCCACCCCCCCACACACACACACACACACTCACAATGCTGAGAACATCACAAGGAATGCTGGGTAGGTACTCCAGGTGTGATCAGCGCATAGCAGCCACAGACCCTCTTCTTCCATTCTCTCATCTTCATCATTCATTCATTTGTCCAGCAGCTTCATCATCATTCATCTTTTGTTTCGCCCATTCTTTTTCCTACACTATTGAAAAAAAAAAAAAGCCCCAACTGATTCATGTCTTGGTTCATTTTGTGCATTCATTCATTCATTCATTCATTCATCATTCATTCATTCATTCATTCATTCATTCATTCATTCATTCATTCATTCATCTGTCCATTCTTTTCATTCGTTCACAGATTCACCTTGGTCAGACAGCAGCATGTGGGGGTGGGAGGAGCGAGGATCTCCACAGTATCATCACAGCAGCTCAAGATGATACTGATTGTGTCACGTCCCATACAGCACCACACTTCACACCCCCCCACTATCCCACCTCACATCCACACGGCCCCGGGGATTTCTGCCCCCAGGATGATGCAAGTCGTGATGGTACTGCCGTCACTGTGCCGGGTCCTGGTCACCCTGCACACAGTCATCACTGTTCTCTACTGCTCTGACACCGTCTCTACTGCTCTCTCTCTCTACTGCTCTGTCACTGTTCTCTACTGCTCTGTCACTGTTCTCTACTGCTCTGTCAATGTACTGCTCTGTCATTGTTCTCTACTGCTCACTCACCGTTCTCTACTGCTCACTCACCGTTCTCTACTGCTGTGTCACTGTTCTCTACTCATCTATTACTGTTCTCTACTGCACTGTCACTGTTCTCTACTGCTCTATCGATGTTCTCTACTGCTCTCTGTCACTGTTTTCTACTGCTCTGTCACTGTTCTCTACTGCTATGTCACTGTTCTCTCCTGCTCTGTCACTGTTCTCTACTGCTCTGTCACTGTTCTCTACTGCTCTATCGCTGTTCTCTACTGCTCTGTCACTGTTTTCTACTGCTCTGTCACTGTTCTCTACTACTAAGTCACTATTCTCTACTGCTCTATCGCTGTTCTCTACTGCTCTGTCACTATTCTCTACTGCTCTGTCACTGTTCTCTACTGCTCTGTCACTGTTCTCTACTCCTCTCTGTCAATGTTCTCTACTGCTCTGTCACTGTTCTCTCCTC
>JADBJO010004396.1:184265-189265 GCA_016801955.1 Conus betulinus | reverse complement strand
AACCAAAATTAGCAACCCTAAACACTAGGATAGAAATGGTTAACAATTGCAGACACAAATGGAAGTTCCTATCAGGGAGCAGAAAAAAAAAAACACAAAAAAAACACTGACCGCACGTGATGGCAGACAGCGAACACGTATAAAAAAAACACCGACAACACACCGACCCCCCCATACCCTGACGACTGCAGCAAGAAACAGCGCTGTAGGTTTTAGCTTTTACATTTTAAATCAAAGTTTTAACAGATGCCGCTCCCAACCCGGTTGAGCACTTTTTTAAAGTTATTGTTGGTTAGCAACACAATTATTTTGACTGCTCCTCACGTTGAGCGCTCTAAACCAACAGATTTTAAAATGGATAAAATCAACTTCAAACAGTCCACTAAAAATATACCTTTCGCCAAACCACAATGCTACATGAAAAAAAAATGATAGAACAGACAGAAAAGTTTTATCAAAAACATGAGATGGAAAGCATTCTTCTCCTAAAAACCCCAATGCCAAGAAAGAAGAAAAAAAACACCTATGACTTCAAAACATGGCGAGCACCACCAGCCATCGAGGAAATGAGAACATTTGAAGACAAAATGAAAAGAATGATAGCTAACATAGAATCAAAAAAAATCAAACAACGAATTTCAAACATCGTTAAAAAACGAAATCAAACTAATCCAAAACGACAGAAAAATATTTGTGAAAGCAGACAAAACCAGTAATTTTTACAAAATGGAATCTAAAGAGTACTCACAACTCCTTGATAAAAACATCCAAAAAAATTAAAAAAAAAACTGACAAAGTTACATATGACCACATTAGGAAAAAAAAAAGAAAAGGAGCTTGTACAGCAAATGGACCTAAGTGATAGAGTAGAGACAACAGCAGAAAGAGAAGCTTTTATAACACTCAAAGACCATAAACCTAATTTTTTTGAACAACCCAACTTGTAGATTGATAAACCCATCCAAATCCGAATTAGGAAAAATCAGTAAAAGCATTTAGAGAAAACCATAAAAAAACATAAGAGAGAACACCGAATTTAACCTCTGGAAAAATACATATGAAGTTATACAATGGTTTAAAAACCTCAACAAGCAAAAAAAACACAGTCTTTATAACATTTGATGTAGTAGATTTTTATCCATCTATAGATGAAGAGCTGCTCGCCAAAGCTATAAAATTTGCCAACAAATACACTGAAATATCAGGGTTAGAAATGGAAATCATTTTCCATACAAAGAAAACTTTACTCCACAGCAAAAACGAGAAACGAGACTTGGACCAAGAACACCCAGGAAAAGTTCAACTTTTGATGTCACTATGGGATCGTATGATGGTGCCGAAACCTGCGAACTTGTCGGACTATTCATGCTATCTAACATTCAAAATAAACTTGGAAAACAAATTGGACTGTACAGAGATGATGGCCTCGCTGCACTGAGTGATAGCCCTAGAAACATTGAAAATAAGAAAAAAGAATTGTGCAAAATCTTCCACGACCAAAATTTAAAAAACCAATCACCACAGAAGCTAACAAAAAGATAGTGAATTATTTAGACATCACGTTAGACCTCAACCAACATACATTTAAACCATACAAAAAACCAAATGACACACCTGTCTATGTAAATATCAAAAGTAATCACCCACCTTCCATACTCAAAACGATACCTAGAGGCATAAACAAGAGATTATCTAATCTGTCATGTAATGAAACAGTATTTAACAACACTGCAGCTGAATACCAAGTTACACCAAAGTGGCTACAACTACAAATTACACTATGACCCAGGAAATGATATGAGCAGACACAAGAAGAACAGGAAAAGGAAAATCATATGGTACAACCCCCCATACGATGGAAGAGTTAAAACAAACGTTGGGAAAGAATTCTTTAAAATTCTGACATCTTCTTTCCCAAAAGAGCACAAACTGTTTAAGATATTTAACAGGCACAACATCAAATTATCATACTCATGTATGCCGAATCTCAAAAACATCATTGATTCAACCAAAAAAAACGAAAAGCAGTGCAGAGACAAACGAGGGTGAAGAACGGAAATCTTGCAACTGTACCAAGAAACAACAGTGCCCTCTAAACAATAAATGCCTCCACAGCAATATTGTATACCAAGCCACTGTAAAAAATCAGAGAACACTGAAGAAAAACATATATAGGTATCACTGAAAACCAGTTTAAAACTAGATATGCAAATCAAAAATAAACAGTCATTTAACAAAGAAAGATACAAAAATCAAAAAAACAGAATTGAGTAAATATATTTGGAAACTCAAAGAAAAAAAATAGATTACAACATATCCTGGAAAATCTTAAAAAGAGCTGCATCATACAATAACATTTCAAAAAGATGTAATTTATGCCTAACAGAAAAATATATGATCCTATGCAAACCAAAATTAGCAACCCTAAACACTAGGATAGAAATGGTTAACAATTGCAGACACAAATGGAAGTTCCTATCAGGGAGCAGAAAAAAAAAAACACATGAAAAACACTGACCGCACGTTGGCAGACAGCGAACACGTATAAAAAAAACACCGACAACACCCCCCCCCCCCATACCCTGACGACTGCACCAGCAAGAAACAGCGCTGTAGGTTTTAGCTTTTACATTTTAATCAAAGTTTTAACAGATGCCGCTCCCAACCCGGTTGAGCACTTTTTTTTAAAGTTATTGTTGGTTAGCAACACAATTATTTTTTTGACTCCTCACGTTGAGCGCTCTAAACCAACAGATTTTAAAAAATGGATAAAATCAACTTCAAACAGTCCACTAAAAATATACCTTTCGCCAAACCACAATGCTACATGAAAAAAAATGATAGAACAGACAGAAAAGTTTATCAAAAACATGAGATGGAAAGCATTCTTCTTCCTAAACCCCAATGCCAAGAAAGAAGATAAAAACACCTATGACTTCAAAACATGGCGAGCACCACCAGCCATCGAGGAAATGAGAACATTTGAAGACAAAATGAAAAGAATGATGGCTAACATAGAATTCAAAAAATCAAACAACGAATTTCAAACATCGTTAAAAAACGAAATCAAACTAATCCAAAACGACAGAAAAAATATTTGTGAAAGCAGACAAAACCAGTAATTTTTACAAAATGGAATCTAAAGAGTACTCACAACTCCTTGATAAAAACAAAAAAAAAAAAATTACAAAAAAAAACTGACAAAGTTACATATGACCACATTAGGAAAAAAAGAAAAGGAGCTTGTACAGCAAATGGACCTAAGTGATAGAGTAGAGACAACAGCAGAAAGAGAAGCTTTTATAACACTCAAAGACCATAAACCTAATTTTTTTGAACAACCCAACTTGTAGATTGATAAACCCATCCAAATCCGAATTAGGAAAAATCAGTAAAAGCATTTTAGAGAAAACCAAAAAAAAAACATAAGAGAGAACACCGAATTTAACCTCTGGAAAAATACATATGAAGTTATACAATGGTTTAAAAACCTCAACAAGCAAAAAACACAGTCTTTATAACATTTGATGTAGTAGATTTTTATCCATCTATAGATGAAGAGCTGCTCGCCAAAGCTATAAAATTTGCCAACAAATACACTGAAATATCAGGGTTAGAAATGGAATCATTTTCCATACAAAGAAAACTTTACTCCACAGCAAAAACGAGACTTGGACCAAGAACACCAGGAAAAGTTCAACTTTTGATGTCACTATGGGATCGTATGATGGTGCCGAAACCTGCGAACTTGTCGGACTATTCATGCTATCTAACATTCAAAATAAACTTGGAAAACAAATTGGACTGTACAGAGATGATGGCCTCGCTGCACTGAGTGATAGCCCTAGAAACATTGAAAATAATAAAAAAAAGAATTGCAAAAAATCTTCCACGACCAAAATTTAAAAAAATCACCACAGAAGCTAACAAAAAGATAGTGAATTATTTAGACATCACGTTAGACCTCAACCAACATACATTTAAACCATACAAAAAACCAAATGACACACCTGTCTATGTAAATATCAAAAGTAATCACCCACCTTCCATACTCAAAACGATACCTAGAGGCATAAACAAGAGATTATCTAATCTGTCATGTAATGAAACAGTATTTAACAACACTGCAGCTGAATACCAAGAAGCGTTACACCAAAGTGGGCTACAACTACAAATTACACTATGACCCAGGAAATGATATGAGCAGACACAAGAAGAACAGGAAAAGGAAAATCATATGGTACAACCCCCCATACGATGGAAGAGTTAAAAAAAACGTTGGGAAAGAATTCTTTAAAATTCTGACATCTTCTTTCCCAAAAGAGCACAAACTGTTTAAGATATTTAACAGGCACAACATCAAATTATCATACTCATGTATGCCGAATCTCAAAAACATCATTGATTCAACCACCAACAAAAAACGAAAAGCAGTGCAGAGACAAACGAGGGTGAAGAAAGGAAATCTTGCAACTGTACCAAGAAACAACAGTGCCCTCTAAACAATAAATGCCTCCACAGCAATATTGTATACCAAGCCACTGTAAAATCAGAGAACACTGAAGAAACATATATAGGTATCACTGAAAACAGTTTTTTAAAACTAGATATGCAAATCATAAACAGTCATTTAACAAAGAAAGATACAAAAATCAAACAGAATTGAGTAAATATATTTGGAAACTCAAAGAAAAAAAAATAGACTACAACATATCCTGGAAAATCTTAAAAAGAAGCATCATCATACAATAACATTTCAAAAAGATGTAATTTATGCCTAACAGAAAAATATATGATCCTATGCAAACCAAAATTAGCAACCCTAAACACTAGGATAGAAATGGTTAACAATTGCAGACACAAATGGAAGTTCCTATCAGGGAGCAGAAATCAAAAAAACACATGAAAAACACTGACCGCACGTGATGGCAGACAGCGAACACGTAAAAAAAAAACACCGACAACACCGACCCCCCCATACCCTGACGACATCAAAGTTT
>JADBJO010004396.1:176520-183100 GCA_016801955.1 Conus betulinus | reverse complement strand
GGTATGGGTGATGATCAGTACTGTTTATCTCAAATGATCCATGATCATCACCCATCAGTCATCTACCCCTACTCCCCTCCACCCTCTTTCTCAACCTGCGACATTATACCAATGTCACCTTATTATTCCACTTACCACAATGACCATTAACCTACGGTACTATTGATCTCACCCATGCCAATGAGCATCACCCACATGTCATTGATATTTTGCTTTATACCCCCAACTTTCACTCAGTTTATAGCCTCATTCGTAGTGACTCACCTGTCCACTGTTTCCGCACGGAATGGGGGCGTGGGGTGGACACGGCCGATAGGTGCAGAAGTCTTCATCACCGCCATCATAACAGTCCTCTCGAGAATCGCACACCAGAGTGAACGGCACAACTTGCTTCTCCCGCTCACAGAGAAAGTACAACGGAAATAAAGTGGGGGGCGCTTCGCACCATGACGAAACTGATGTGTCCCACGCAGGGTCCATGATGATATCTGTGGCCAGGCAGCGACTTTTGACGTCACAAGCCAGAAATTTGAAGCTCCAGTGCTGGTGAGGACAGCGAATTAAAGATGAGGAAAGTTGGTGTGGGAAGGTGGTTCCATTCCCCAAGTCTGGCAGCGAGACGAGTGGGGGAACTTCAGATTGCTCTGATTTTTCTGACAGCTCACATATGTAATGTACAGTTCGTCTTTCGCTACATTCAATAAGGTCAACATAGTCACCAACGGTCATGTTCACAGTGCCACACAATGGGAAGAAGCGATTTCTGTCTGTTCAGGAGCAACGGTCCTGACATGATATGGCTTACAAGAAAATTATAGTGACAATACGAATTATTCGCTCTTACATTTGCAATTCTTCTCTCTCTCTCTCTCTCTCTCTCTCTCTCTCTCTCTCTCTCTCTCTCTCTCTCTCTCTCTCTTTTTTCAAACGCGCGCGCGCGCGCGCGCACACAAACACACACACACACACACACACACACACACACACACACACACACACACACACACGCGCGCGCGCGCCCACGCACGCACGCATGCACACACATTTAGACACACACAAACGCGCGGCGCGCGCACGCATGCACGCACACACGCACACACACGCGCGCGCGCGCGCACAGACACACAGACACACACACAGACACACACACACACACACACACACACACACACACACACACACACACACACACACACACACCGAGGTATGTGGCAGGGGCAGCGAAGGCCGTAGTCCCATCATCGTATTGTAAGGTTTTATGGTACCTGTGTTATAAACAACATCATTTAGTTATTTCATTTGTTTGTATAACTCTGTCAGCGACATCGTACAAACGAATATCAAACTTCCAGTCCTAGCAATCTGTCGATCGATTTTAGGGTACGGAGGAACAAACTCGTGCAAAAAGCACTCAAACCAGTTTGATGCAATCAATATTTGAAGGTCCCACTTCAAAGTTAAGGCCTTTTTTGTTTGATTGATTGCTTGTCTATTTGTTTGTTTTGTTTGGTGTGTATGTGTGCATGCGTGCGTGCATGCGTGCGTGCCTACGCGCCTGTTTGTGTGTGTAAGTGATATATTGGATGATAACTGGTAATCTTTTATAGTCCAAAGTTAGCAAAGTGCTCACAGACAAGCAAAAACCATACAAAGACAGTGTGTTCAATTTTCAACATTTGCTAAGTGATAAAAGATTGCTAAATGATATGCCAGTACCCATAGTCAACATGTACAAATTTTCGAGCATTGCTAAGTGATATAAAATGACTATCTGATACGAAATTTCCTCATTCTGTCTGAAACGTATTTTCAGACAACATATTTCAGGCAAAAGTGCACGCTATTGGAAAACAAGGGCGACATTTCAAAAGATATCAGAGATGTGTATTCTAATGCACCTTGTGTGATGAACCAAATCAATCTCCCATGATCTTCCAATTATATGTCAGTGTTAGGTAGTGAGAAAAATCTGTCGCATGTATTATCTGCAATGTTTTTAGACTACATGTTTTTTATCAGAAAAAAAAAAATGTATACAGTGACATCAGCTAATGAAAACTTGAAGTTGAAGCAATATCATCAAAAATGTTGAAGGAATAATAGAATACTTCTACGTGTGTACGCTGACGAAACAATTTCTCAAAACTCGAAAATTCCATACGCTGGTAGTGAACTTCTTAATAACTAGATTTTACCCATTCGTTGCTAATGAAGGACTCACTAACTCGATTGTACCCATACGCTGCTGGTGAAGAATTTATAACTAGATTATTACCATACGTTGCTAGTGAAGGGCCTACTGACTAGATTGTCACCATACGCTGCTAGTGAAGGACTCACTGACTAGATTGTCACCATACGTTGCTAGTGAAGGACGTGCTGACTAGACTGTCACCATACGTTGCTAGTGAAGGACTTACTGACTAGATTGTCTCCATACGTTGCTAGTGAAGGACTTACTGACTAGATTGTCACCATACGCTAGTGAAGGACTTACTGACTAGATTGTCTCCATACGCTGTAATGAACGACTGACTAACTAGGTTGTAACCCTACGCTGCTAATGAAGGACTTTATAACTAGATTGTCACCATACGTTGCCAATGGAAGACATTAACGCAGTCGTACATTTGATTTGAGTGTCTGTGCTCTGTGTTCCCCTTCCTGTCCTGGTCTTTCCGACTTAGTCCAGGAAAGGGTTCCAGGTTTGCACTGCCGTTGGAGAGGCAACACTGAACAGTTTCAGTTTCAATACTTTGAGTTCACATCCAGTCAGCAACATCTTGGCCACTGCATTCCTGCGACTTAAGTCAGTCACACATTTCCTCTCTCAAATTGTTCTGTTTGTTTGTTTGTTTGTTTCAATTTAAAAGGTAAGAGGGAGGGGTGTGATCGACGGCGGTTGGGGGATGGGGGGTGGGAGGTGAGGTCATCACAAATTCAAAATGATGAAAAAATCAAAACGAAGACTCAGTCACTGTTTTAGTTATGATCAGTTTTATATGGAATTTATTGCCGTCCTTTCTGAAAGATAAAAGCAAAAAGTAATTTTGCTTATGAAGGGAAAAAAAAATGGAAACTTGTCACATTATTGATAAGATCTTCGGATGAAAAAGTCGGCCGACTTTTGTGGAGAACAAATTTGTCCATGTTGTGTAAGCTTGTATTGTAGCATACTCCATGGGTACTTTTTTGCCCTGACTGACTCTAACCCAGGGCTGTGTTTATTATAGGCTTATATAGAAAGAATGGGATCACACAGTCGAAATTTATCCATATACTGGATGTCTCTGAGAGTACGGCTGAAAATTTTCTGACCAAAACTGCAGGTGTCAATATTTCTCAGGCCTGGCTGACGCCGCGATACATTATGAAAATACGCGCATATTACAGACCTATCATGCGTCTAAGACTGCAATGTTACTCAATAGCATAATCGTTATCATCTTCATCCTCATCGATCAGCATGGAAAAACAAGTTGCGAAGTGAGGCGACTGCAGGCGGAAATCTAAACATATTTTAAATGTAATTAATAGCGAACCGCCAAGAAACGTAGACGAATGAATCACAAGACAAAACACTCATTCAACGCTCATCTTGCGCTGAAGTGAATGAAGAAAACTGATTGATCCTTCATTTTCGTTGTCCAGAGTGTTTTCTATCTTGCCTGAAGAAGACCTAAGAGGTCCAAACGCGTCGTGTCATGTCTTGTGATTCGTTTGTCTACGTTTCTTGGCGGCGGTTGCTATTGATTACATTTTCAATATGTGGAAAAACAAGTATGAAAAGTTCTGTGGCTCTTCATGCCAGCGCTCATGGTGACCTCAGTTTCGATCTTCTGTCCATGTCTGTGTTCCTGGTGAGTCCAGATCAAGGTCGGCAAAACTGGTCAGCTCACTGGGACTATGGTTGGATGGACTATGGTTGGATGGACTATGGTTGGACAGACTACGGTTGGATGACGTGGTGGCGTCGTCCGAAGGGACACGCTCATTCATGTTGGCTGCACGACTTAGCGATTATGATCTTCAACACTGGGCTTAGCAGGTGGTGTGCTGCGTTTGTTGGATCAGAACAGGCACCACTGAACACCACTGAAGCAGCAGTAGCAGCGCATGATGCTCTGTGGTGAGTTGCCTCTCGACAGCTCGCTCCTGACTGCTCCCTGTGAGTGGGGTGCTTGGGCTGCAGTAAGACAGCACTGGGCATGGCTACGGATGGGGAGTCAGAATGTTTGGCGGGAGGGAAGATGGGGGAGTAGGTGGGGGGTGGGGGGATAAAAACAATGAAGTAGCTCAGAAGATGAGATGGTCAAAGTCTACGTTTAGCCTTTTCCCACAAAAGACTGCCCAAAACAGAAAGGGAGACGGGCTCTTGTGGTTTCATTTTCGACCAAAATAAAAATTAATGGATTAGTAAAGCGCTATTACTCATAACTATTCATAACAAGTTCTTTCATCTCCTTTAAACATTCATACACGTTCAATCTTTTGAATATTACTGACTGGATATTGAATACTAGTCTTCTAGACCTTTTGTTGCTGAACTTCATCATTGCAGATGTACTTATAAACACAACTTTCTCCTAAAGCGACAGAATGTCCTGCAGGAGCGTTTCCAATAAGAAAAAAGCAAACGCATTCGGGTGTTTGCCCACTGTTCATCAATTCTTATGGGATAGAGATGGCAGCAGACTAAAAGGTTTTATGTTCAATAAAAAGTGTAAATCCCATGATCTGTCATATGAGGTTAATGTATGAATGGATTTTTTCTTTTTTTTTTTTTTCTTTTTTTTTTTTTTTTTTTTTGCTGTCCCACCTCTGCGCCACCTCAGAGGCAGTGCACCCACGCCGCTCATTCCAACACCCCGTCCACAGCCACAGCTCGGTCGGGCCCGCCGCAGACCCGGCACCTGCAATCCACAGGGAGCAGCAGCCAATATCAAGTCGTCAAGAGGCAACCCACCGGAGGAGACACTGCACTGCGGCCGAGTCACTTCGGTGGTGCTCAGTGGCGCCTGTTCTGATCTAACATATGCAGGACACCACCACCTACTAAGCCCCCAACTGACGACAATGATTGCTTAGTCGCGGAGCCGGCGTGAGTGAGCTCTCCCTCCGGAGGGCGCCACCACGTCCGTCCAACAACAGCCCCGATGGACTCGCCGATACCGGTGACCCCGACGGAACCAAACCAAGGCCACAGACGTGGAGAGGACATCGAAAATGAGGTCACCATGAGAGCAGGGCATGAAGGGCCACAGATTTTGAGACATTTTTTATGCTGATCGATGAGAATGAGGATGATAAAGATGATGCTACGGATTTCCATTTCGGTCTGAGACTACGTGACAGGGCTGTTCTCTACGCTTCCTTTCAAAATATATCCCAGCGTCAAACAAGCCCGAGAGATACAAGCACCTGCAGTGTTGGTCATGAAATTTGAGCAACACTCTCAGAAACGCATCCATTAAGTGGATGAAACTCGACTGTGTGGTCCCAGTCTTCCCAACTGAGTCCGCAGCAAACTCAACTCTGGGTAGGAGCTGGTCGGGGCAGAAAAACCCACATGACTGTGACGGGATTCGAACGCTAGATGCTATGTATTAAGTAACGTACAGTATTGGGAGCACTGAACGGAGCAGTGCTCAGTCCCACATAGAAATCAAACTTGCGGCTGCGACCCCACACCATTTCCTTCAGTGCCTCCATTTTTCTCCAAGGAAGTGAACATCGCGCAAAGTGACCCTCCATCCTTCTGCAGACATCCCTGGCCTCGGTGTGAGCGAGTGGAGCGGTTGGTCTGACCAGTACGTAGCAGTGGTCATCCACCTTGAAGCCGTCGGGGCCGCAGGTCTGGTGCCAACAGTGTTCTTCATCTTCTCCCCCAGAGCACTGTACTCTAAGGTTGCAGGCCAGGTGGGGCTGGAAGTGGGGCCAATAAGGCACTGAGCAGTTCCACTGACCGTCTTCCCAGCTTTTCTGGTATCGACTGAATCTGCTGTAGCAACACACACACACGCACGCGCGCGCGCGCGCGCGCGCGCAATCAAGTACCAACAACAACAAAAAAGGAAAGAAAAAAGAGAAAATGCAGTCACACACACACACACACACACACACACACACACACACACACACACACACACACACACACACACATACACACGCTCGCGCGGGCGCGCGCGCGCGTGCAAACTAGTACCAACAACAGCAGCAAGAAAAGAGAGAGAGAAAATGCGGTCACACACACACACACACACACACACACACACACACACACACACACATATATATATATATATATATATATATATATATATATATATATATATATGTATATATATATATATATATATATATATATATAACTGACTAATAAATTCCAAGGATAAGTAACCGAGCACCATTCCAGCAACTTACAGAGCAGCTCGGTGTTGCAAACACTGCAAGAAATATTTGATTATAAAACAAAACTTGCTCTTATGCCTTAGAGTGAAGAAATAAGGGGATATGAGCATTCATATCTGCAGCGGCAGTTAATTCTGCCTAACTAACAGTATGTGCTTGGGAGGGTGAG
>JADBJO010004396.1:166520-171520 GCA_016801955.1 Conus betulinus | reverse complement strand
GTTGAGGAACGCATCAACAAAGGTCAGTATCTGGGCCAGAATGAAGAAGGTTCAACTGAAGACATGGAAAGTGCAAGGAAGTCGGTGAAACACAAAGTGGCTGATCAGGTAGTGGTGCTCAAGGACGACAGATCACTATTTGCCCGCATGTTGATTGTTGCACGCTCACGCTCCGAGATGAACCTCAAGGAGAGCATTGGACAGCATGAGTTCACGTCCCTCCCACGAGTCTTGTTCACAGCGAGTGATGGACCCCTACCATGCACAGACAAAAGCAAGCTGATGGCTGTACTCGAGGACCTGCCAAACAAAATTAGTGTTGATCTGCAGCCACAGGATGTCACCAATGACATTGCTCCCTTGACACCAAGGAAGGCAACTGTAATTGATGGAATAGCAATTGTCCAGGCAATGGGTAAACCACCTTGGGTCACGACATGTGCTCAATGGGCTGACCACTTTATAGCTACACTGGACAGCAAGTGCAGAGAATATGATCATCTGCATCTAGTCTTTGACCGTTATGATCTTCCCGCTTCATTGAAAGAGGCCACAAGAGAGAGACAGCAGGGTGATAAGCCAGCAAATGCTGATCAGGTCACAGACAATACGCAAATTGGCAAGGTGTCGGCAAAGCAGTTCCTATCCAGTACCGCAACCAAAGATGCACTATCAGTTTATCTTGCACAGAAAGCTCTCCGCCACTCTGAGGGTAAGCCAAAGGTCTTCATAGAGACTTCGCGGCAAGAGGTCCTCTCAAACTCCATGGATGTTCAACATCTCTGTAGCTTCCAAGAAGAAGCTGACACGAGACTTATCTTGCACAGTCTGGATGCTGTACGAAGAGCAGCAGAACTCTACATTCAGTCACCTGACACTGGCGTTTTTGTCCTTGCAATCCACAGTTACCATCAGCTCTGCAGGAACACATAGTTTGTCACTGGCGAGGGGAACAAGAAGCGAGTAATCTCACTGGGGCCAATAGTGAACGCACTTGGTAATGCAAAGGCTGAAACCTTACCAGGATTTCATGTCTTCTCTTGAGCTGACGTAACAGGTCGAATTGTAGGCAAGGGGAAGCTGACCTGCTGGCAAGCACTTAGCAGATGCTCCATGGAGGTGATATCTGCATTTGCTGCCTTAGGAAGGTCCGAGAAACTGGAAGTTGACTCTGAATGAGCCATTGAGACATTTGTTTGCCAGCTCTATGATCCTGGTAGCACTGTGGCGGATGTTGGTGATCTCAGATGGAAACTTTTCACCAAGAAACAACTAGAAGCTCAAAAGCTATCTCCGACACGAGGAGCCTTACATGAAGCCATTGCCCAGGCACATTACCAGGCCATGGTGTGGCGTCAGGATGAAATTCCTCACCCTCAGCTACCACCAGCACCAACCGAGGGGTGAAGCAAAGAGGGATATCGCTAGTATCAGCACCAAACAAGAGATCCTCCAGCTCCAGCCACAGTTACTCACCGCTTGAAATGTGGGTGCAAGGAGACCAGTTGCACATCACACTGTTCCTGTCAGTCGCAGGGCCTCAATTGCTCTGAGACGTGTTTGTGTGGAGCCGATGAGGAGGTGTGCAGTAATATCAACCAGGCACTCTTAGGAATTGAAGAGGATGAAGAAGAAGGAGATCCTTCCATCTAACAATGAACACAAACACTAAAGGAACATTGAAGTTTTATCCTACATTAGCTGACCAGAACCAGCCAGATGGTGGACCGAAAGAACTAAATACAACAAGTTCGAGCAATGAGATTATCACTGTACGTACAATTTAGAATTCAAGAACAGAAAGAAAAAAAAAAATGCAAAGCATATAAACGTACTCCCAGTTTATCTCTCAATACGTGTGAAATATATCCATAAAGAGGAAAAAAAAACGTTTTGGGCCGTTATCGCCTTTAGTAACGGCTATTCTAGTGAACTTTGGCCATCATCTGTGACCCACAATGAACATACCTTCAAATTTTCAGAAAGATCGGCCAAATACTTTCTGAGATATTCCATAAAGAAAACTGTTATGGGCCATAAGTAACGGCTACAACGGTACAATAATACATCGGGCATCATCCGTGACCCATAGTGAACATACCTACAAATTTTCAGAAAGGTCGGTCATGTACTTTCTGAGATATTCCATAAAGAATAAAAACCGTTATGGGCCGTTATAGGCGTTAGTTACTGCTATAACGGTAATCTAACACATCAGGCATCATCCGGGACCCATAGTGAACATACTACAACTTTTTGGAAAGATCAGCCGAGTACTTTCTAAGATATTCAATAAAGAAGAAAAACCTAATGGATCGTTATAGCCATTAGTAACGGCTATAACGGTAAAAGAAGCACTGGGCATGATCCGTGACCCATAATGAACACACCACGAATTTTCAGAGAGATCGGCCGGGTACTTTTTGAAATATTCCATAAAAAAGAAAAACCGTTATGGGCCGTTATGGCCGTTAGTAACGGCTATAACGGTAAAATAACAAACCAGGGCATGATCCGTGACCCATAATGAACATACCTACAAACGTTCAGAAAGATCGGCCCAGTAATTTTGTCTGGAGCGAGTGGAACACATTTTGACCATGGACGGGCGGACGGACGGACGGACACACACACACACACACACACACACACACACACACACACACACACACACACACACACACAGCATTGTTTCGTTCCCATTGTAAATTACTCCCTGGTGTATAAGAACTGGGAGTACAAAAAGTTTGAGGTAATGAAAGGATTGTTTTTTTTTTCTAAATTATTATATTACTTTTAGCAATATATTGGGTGTCTGCTTTCCATACAGAATGTATGTTGGGGTAATACAATCGAATTATTTAGCACAATTTGGGCCGTAATTTGAAATCAAGAGAAAAATATAAAGAAATCACACACAAAAATGGCGACATCATTTTTTGGAAAGTTAAATCTTTCCATAATACAGTCCAACCAGTGACCAAAAATTAACATTTGAAACCAACGGGAAACACTGGCCCCCCCTACTAAAAAGAACGTGTCAAAGGCACTGATAGACCGAGGAAAAGGCAGGCATATCTGCATACACACATGGGCGGACACTGAGTTCAAATTCTTCTCCATACCATCATGCATAGAGTCTGACCTTGTGGAAACTGAAGAGAATTCTAAATCCGCCAAACATGATATGAACTTTACAAACTCTAATGTCAGGGAGTCTGACGGATCGTGGTCTAAGTGTTACGGACTTGAACTGAAAGTACAATTTTTCGGTTTGGTTGTAAACTTCCGGCAAGGAAACATAATGGTTGTATTGCAGTGTCCACAGCAATCGTTTGACACATCTTGGTAATGCCTGTACAGACTGAGTTGGGATGAATAATCGATTTCCACGTGCAGGTCACTGAGCATGATCACGTGAGCTGTAGGCACGGTCAGTGTGACCGCCATGACAGGGGGACCCAAGGGATGGTGAATCATGGACTCCGAATTGAACCCTCGGGACTGCACGAACCCTGTAGAAATCATCGTCAGTTGTTGACGTTTACTGATCAAACGACTTATTAAATAATTTCTGTGTCTCTTCATGAATTATTTATTCAGTCATGGCTCCAGTGCATTATGCGACATAACATCTTTGTTAGAGTATTTCACAAACAGGATGTGCTGAGAACTGAGAACTGAGAACATGTTAACTTGGATTCCAAATTTTGGTAAATGATGTATTTTGATTTTTGTTGTTGTCCTTTATACTGTTTTTGTATCTAGTTACATTTATCGGTGTATTTGTTTAAGTATACATATAAAAGGTAATAGGCTGACAAATGTCAAAAAATAAGTCAAATCATATTCATAACCAGGGTTGCATGGCAATGGTGTTTTAACCGATTTTGTAACATTTAGTCATTCTAATTGTTTCCACGCATTCCTAATCTAATTTCATATTTTGGACTTGTTTAGGAACAAAACAATACAAGAACAAAACACTGAAATCATCAAAAACGACATGAATAGTATTAACAACAGTAATAATTTGGAAACTGATGATGATGATGATGATGGTGATGATAAAAAAGATTATCTCTATTATAAGCTATGCTCAGAACAGAATCCTCGGAGCACCCTAAGAGAAACTTTAAAAAAATCTGAAGGCACGTTATTTGAAAAATCATATATATATATATATATATATATATATATATATATATATATATATATATATATATAAAACCAAAAAAAAAATATACAAACAGATACCAATGTAGAAAACACAACAGGAATAAATTGCATCTTAAAATCATCATCATCATCATCATCATCATCATCATCATCGTCGTCGTCGTCGTCCTCGTCATCATCATCCCTTTTCTGTTGCTACAATTGTTACTACTACTATAACTACTGATACTACTACTACTACTACTACTACTACTACTACTACTACTACTACTACTAACAATATCACAGAGTAACAACAACAACACAACAATAAATAATGATGATAACAACAACAACGACAACAATAAATAAATGATGATAACAACACAACAGCAACAGTAGTAATGATGATGATGATGATGATGATGATGATGACTTATGTAGTATCCATCTTTTGCAACACCATGGTGTCTGCATGAATTATACAATGCCTTTTTTTATGACAATCAATGGAATACTATGAAATAGCAATATGATGTGTGGATTAAGAGCAGGCCACCGTTACGTAAGAATGAATCTTACAGGTTTCAAACCAATTTAGTTGGGTGGTGAATATGTATGTCAAGATTTTTTTTTAAGTGTCTGAGAAGAGCTAAAGACCGTCTACAAAATAGGCAGGAAAGTTAATAGCTGATGAAAGACCAGATAACCTCTTTGAACATGGATTCCTGTTCGTCAGTTAGAGCTAGTGTCTGATGTACGTCATTTCTTTTAAGTGGCAAACAGTTACTTTTGATCAATAGCTTAATCAACAATTTAGATATCCATAATGTCATATTCCC